>JASAMY010001887.1:0-83419 GCA_030248085.1 Paralinhomoeus sp. GSCO2_6
CGCGTGTTTTGTCGGCTATTTCCAAAATATGCAACCGATACAAGCACAAACGATACAAGGGATCACTGTAGCTTAGGCTTTTGGCTTAGGCTTAGGCTTAGGCTTAGGCTTAGGCTTAGGCTTAGGCTTTTGCTTAGGCTTAGGCTTAGGCTTAGGCTTAGGCTTAGGCTTAGAAGGCGGGAACAATAATCCCTTGTATCGGTTGTGCTTGTATCGGTTGCATATTTTGGGAATTGCCGTTTTGTCCTACGCCCCGGCTTTCCCAATTCGGCCTCGAATTCCGGCCGCCCCGCGCCCTTTCTCGTCGTCGACGCGGCCGCGATGGCGGCGCCGTCTTCGTCCTCTGCCGCTGTCGGCTGAGTCCTCCTTCCTGTCCGACGAGCTGCTGTCGACGCTAGCTGCCGACGCTTGTCGAGCCTCTGCAGAGGACGTCTGCCGAGTCCCTCCTGACGCTGTCGCTGCGAGTCCCTCTGTCGCTGCCGACGTCCTGTCGGCCCAAGCGATGAACCGCATCCAGCGGTGCGGTGTGTGCCGCGGCTGCCAGGCGAAGGCGTGCGGCGACTGCGTCTTCTGTCTCGACAGCCCCCAGTTCGGGGGTCCCGGGGTCAAGAAGCAGTCCTGCGTCGACAGGCGCTGCCTCAAGGTGCTGCTTGTGTGCTTGCGTGTGGTCGCGAGGGCCTCTCTCTGGTCACACATTCTTGACCGCTGCCCGTGAAAGATGAGACCAAGTCAGCCCGAATCCCGATTCTGGGGGGGGGGGGGCTGGCTTCCCTAAACCCTCAAGGTGCTCGACCTTGTGCTTTAGGTGGACCCCCTGCACCCCGTTGATCCCACCGGGGGGACCCCTGGTTGGTAGGCTCTATCCTGAAAGTCTTTTTCCGAAGGTGAGCTAGCCCTGCAGTTGTGCTCGTCAAAAATATGCCTGTGGCGCTGTTTTCAGCACAGAAATCGACCGTTTTGACCACATTGCTAACGCGTTGCGAATGTAGTCAGACAAACGAGGGCAATGATGGGAGAGTGTCTGAAGCTCCTCGAGCAAAAATTGCTTATTGTTAAAAAAAATCGACAGGGTCCCCCCGTTGAAAAATTGAGTATTTGACCGATATTGATTGAACCATACGTGTAGATTGGTCCAACAGCCAGGGGGGGGGGGGGGGGTGGCTGGGGGTTTCGAGGGGGGGGGGGGTCGAGAGCCATCCGGGTAAAATGTCCGGGATCGGAAATTTTGGAGGAGGGGTTGTCGAAGTGGAAGATTTCGCACCAAAATAGCGCGTAACTCGGCGCTTTTTGGTCATAGGTGTAGATTGGTCCAAAAGCCAGGGGGGGGGGGGGTGTCTGGGGGTTTCGAGGGGGGGGGGTCTAGAGCCATCCCGGATAAAATGACCGGGATGGAGAATTTTGGAGGAGGGGTGGTTTAAGTGGAGGATTTTGCACCATAATAACGTGTAAAATGGGTACGTTTTGGTCTAAAATGGGTCAAAATAAGGTCTAAATACCACTTTTCAGGCGTTTTCGGGTCATACTACACTGAAAAAGAAACAAAAACACGCATCTTTACCCATTTTTTTTAATATTGAGGGAGGGTTTCCCGCAAGTTCTCCAGGATGGCGATGGCCAGGGGGGGGGGGGTCGGTCCCGCAAAAAAGCGGGACGGCCATAGCCAGGGGGGAGGTGAACCCCCCCTAGACCACCCCTGAGCCCACCTATGTTTTTGGTCCAAAATGTGCCAAAACAACGCCTAAATAGCACTTCTTAAGCGTTTTTGGGTCACACTACAATGAAAAAGGGCACAAAAACATGCATATTCACCCAATTTTTCAATAATGAGAGAGGGTTTCCCGCAACTTATCCGAGATGGTGATGGCCGGGGGGGGGGGGGGGTTCCTCCCGCAAAAAAGCGGGACGGCTATAGCCAGGGGGAGGGTGACCCCCCCCCCTGAGATCAAGTCCTGGCTACGCCACTGTTTACTGCACAAAATCGGCATTCCAGGAACGCCTTATTTCAGCAGTTCTGGTTTCTGGTCTTTTCAGGTGCTGGAGAACAAGCTCCAGCGGGACGGGCCCAGCTTCAAGGCGCGCCAACTCTGCGGCGTCTGTCAGGAGTGCCAGTGAGTGGCGTCGGTCGCTCCCTTTCCCATGTTTGTTGTGGCTGCTCGGTTGCGCCTAGGGCGGCTATTCTCAAGCTATTCAACTTTTGCAGAGTGGCGGGGCTGGGGGTAGATGTCCAGAATGGCCCACAAATGGTCAATTTTTGGTAAAAAAAGTCTAAACAACATTGTTTACCGTTTTATCGTCCCAAGGACTGGAACGTGTGAGAGTTTGCGCAAAGTTGCGCTTAGTGCGCGTTTACACACTAAAACCACCGTGTCCCCAGCATGGTTCCCCACACATCAACCATTCCAAACTGTCAAACCACCCACCTCAGCACCCCCCCCCCCCTCTCCGCGACAATGGACCTCCCTCCTACAGCCCGAATAAAACAATTAGCCCATGGTGGCTAATCAGGTTTTATTGAATGTTCGCACAGGGTTGCATAAAAAAAAATTTCAAGTTTTTTTAATTGACTTAGGAGCCATCATTGGTGCCAAATACCTGTACTATAAGATACTTTTAGCCTATTAGAGTGTCAAACACAAGTACTAGTGCTTCCCTAAAGCCTTTAGAAGCGTATTTAGCATCGTTTTAGTCAAATGGTGACAAAGCCGCTGCCTCTAAATGGTCGTGTACGGTATCGCACTATGTTGGGAACCAGTTGGGAACCCCAAAAAGAGCTTAGTTTTGGTGCTAATAAGCAAGTTTATGCATGAATAACTACTAATTGTACCATCTAAACACCATTTGAACGCCTTTTTGCCACTCAAAAGCTAAATTTTACCCAAAAACAGAAATTTTTTAATTTAAAAAAATCCAACTTTAAAAAAAAAATTTTTAAATTGTGCAACCATGTGTTCGCATTAACTTTTTAATCAGATTAGGCAAGGGATGCGTAACCGGAAATCTGGGTGGCATACATGAGACCCGATTTTTGAAGTGGGAGCCTGGGAGGGGTGGGGGTGGGGGGGGGGGGGGGCTGAGACCCTTCTGGGGTCTGGGGGTACTGAGATTTAAAGAGTCCCAGAAGGGAAAAATGTACGTACCTGAATAGTGTTTAAATAGGAACTCTTTGCTAAAAAAATGCGTTAAAATAGGCCATAAATAGCGTTCTTTAAGCTGGTTTACTGCTGAAAAAACGAAAAGTACCCTAGTTTTTTTTAATTGCAGACAAGTTGGAAAACTGCAGGAAAATTATTCAGGGGGGGGGGGGCTGCCTAGGGGAAATTCCGACTGGGCCCCCACCCCCCCCCCCCAGCTACATGTATGCTGGGGGGGGGCGGCGACATTTTCGGCCACTGTCTGGCCGGTTTCTTTGCCGTAACGTAATCGCACAACAAATTTCGAACCGCATTCTTCGTCGTGCGCGCAATTGGCGACAACGCCTCTTAAACGCACCAGCTGTAGATAAGCTTTGCGAGTTGAGGGGGGGGGGGGGAGGGGGCTGACGCGCAAAGCCACCAATCGCCCTCTGTACGGCATGCAGCACCACTGCTGTCGCCTTGCGTAAGGTATTGATTCTCAGTCGTGTTCCTTCCTTTGCAGAGCTGGTCCGTGTCGAGCGTGTCTGGCCTGCCTGGATCGTCGCTTCTTCGAGAACAAGTACCTGCCGAGCGCCGGCTGCGCCAAGACGCAGTGCACCAAGGCGAAGCCCATCTCCGTGGCCCTGGACCCCCACCTCTATGGGGACCTCTCGAATCGCGTCTCCAACTACAGTCGGCGCCAGTCCCTGCAGGCGCACAAGACGACCGGAGATGGCGCCACCAGCGGCGGTCTGGCCAATGGCCACAAGCGAGCCAGTGTCAGTGGTCAGCCTCCGCTCGCCAAGAAGACTGCGGCTGCTGCTGCACCCCATTGGGCGGGCGTCCAGGCTGGCACGTCCGGCGTGGCTGGTCCACCGCCTGCGCACACTGGTGGCGCGGCTGCTGCAGCCACTGCCATGCCAGCAGCCGGCCAGCTGAACGCGCTGCCATACCTGGCAGCGGCCAATGGCGCCATGCCCATCACTTACATCACGTATCCTGACGGCTCGAGCCAGCAGATGGCCGCTGCAGCGGGCCAGTACCTGATGCTGCCCAGCGCCGCCATGCTCGGCCAGGCCGCCGTGGCCGCCGCTGCCTCGGCCCCACCACTGGCGCATGCTCGCTCCTCCCAAGCCCAGCAGGGTGCAACCGTGCCCCAGCCTGCAATGGTGCCCCAGTACAGGCTGGCACCGGTCACCGTCCTCAAGGCGGACCCTCAGCAGCAGCAGCAGCAACAGCAGCAGCAGCAAGTGCGCAGGCCAGTGCCAGTCATGTACTCCCAGCAGCAGCAACAGCCACAGCAGCAGTCACAGCTGCAAGTGCAGAGCCAGGGACAGATGCCGGGGTTCTACCAGCTGGCCACCACCGTTGGACAGCAGCAGCAGCAGCAGACTCTCAACCAGGCACAACAGCAGCAGCAGTACCAGCAGATGCAGCAACACGTTGCTGCAACGACCAGTGCTGCAGGTTTGCCACAGCAGCAGCAGCAGCTACAACAACAACAACAGCAGCAGGCTCAATCATCAGCTGCTGCTGCTGCAGCAGCCAGCTCTGCGCACCTCGTGTCGGCACCATCAGTTGCAGGTGGTGGCCAGTCTGTGACGCTCCAGACACTCTAGTGGGCGGCACCAGACTGTTGCTGCGCCTAGCACCTCGAGCCTCCAATGCATAGTCCTCCTCGTCTGCTCTGCCCCTCCCCCCCCTGGAGCCACCCTCCACCTCATCATAGGTGCCCCAGAAGATGTGGCCATGGTTACAGCTTCCCGAGGTAGATTTAATCAGGTGTTCAAAAGGCACTGAGATGGAAGTGCCAGTGTTGTGGTAGGGGGGTGTCTTTGTATCGCCTTTCCGATGGGCACAGCAGGGCACCTATGCTAAGTATCCATTCGCGTGTACGTGTAAAAATGACTACTGAAATCGGTATGCTGCATGGGAAGGGCCCTCTGCCCCCGAGTTGTCACATATGAGACGCGCTCTAGATTACGCGTGTACCAGATGCCTTGTGTCGACTACTGCAAGATGACGCGCTTCTCATAGCCACCATACCTGTAATGGGGGTTCCACTATTTTTCCAACCCCCAGAATTTTCCCAAGGGATTTTCATTCATTTTGACCATTTGTTGGGCCTGTTTTGACCAAGAAGTACCAGTATACTTAAGAAAATGGTTGGCTACCCCCCACTTTTGCTCTGCAGACCACCCAACCGATCAAAAAGTGCCATCCTCCCCCCTCCAGTTACAGGTATGGTAGCCACTGGACGCTCTGGGCGTACGCGTACTGCATTGGCGTCCCACCGCACGGACGGCGCGCGTCAACACTTATTACGAGAGGTGTCGTCCCTGTGTGCGCGCTGCTCGAAAGCTTGTCTATTTCCTATACAAACTACGTGCGTGCGTGCGCGTTGCTGTTCTCTCGTCACGGGCACAAGTCGCACTGACTGGCGGCATTGCCCCCCCCCCACCCCTCCACCGTTGCATTACCGTGCCAGTAGTAACTTAATTAGCTGCCCCCCCCGCACCTTCCGGCAGTCAGCTTGTATGGTACAGGAACGTTTGAAACGGGGTCAGCAGGCCCAGTTGGTGGTGGGGGTGGCCGTTCGACCCCCCCCCCACGCAAAAAGTTGGGAGGGGGTTGCATTCAGAATGACGCAATTTTGCATCAGAATGGCACTAAATTTGTTAGTACTTGGTTCGGTCAAGCCAGTTGGAACAGTTCCCCTGTTGGGGGCGGTTTTCGTCTGAACTGGGGTTTTGATGGACACCTTGACCATACCTGAACCGGGTCTGGAAGAGGGGGGGGGGTGGCAATTTTTTGAGTTATACTGGTACTTCTTGGTTAAATGGGTATAAATAGGGGGAAAAGACCGTGAAAATCACTTGGAAAAATAGTGGGGAGGGGTAACCCAGTTACAGGTATGGCCCGGACGGACCCCCGTTTACGCGCATACGGATGCGCGCTGCGGGCCTTCTTCGGGTTCGGGAGCGCCGCGTTCTCCACCCCGACCCGTTCCACAAATCTATACCCACCCGCAAAAACGCGTAAGTGCGTGTGCGAGCGCGTGTTCTTGCTCGGATGTCATATGCGGAGAATTGCGCGCTCGTTCTATCAAGCGTGGGTCAGTGTTATAAGACCCGCTTTGCGTTGCGAGCGTATGTACAGTTTGAAACCGAGAAATGAGTGACTTTTTTGTGGCGAACATTTTCTTGTCGTCACTCGTCCGACGCGTGGCAGAAGGGTGTGCGCAACAAAGAAAAAAAGCGCGCGCACACGCACGCACAGGCACGTACAAACGCATAGGCAGTGCACGCCCGCACGCTGTTGTTGTTGTTGTTGGATTAGGGGGCAACGCTAGGAGGCAGTCAATGGCCCATATAGCATACCCATCTCCATGACGCCTTCCCGTCCAGAGCCGCATAATGAGCCGAAAACTCGGAAGAACGCCATCTGCAATCTAGGGCAGCGACAGCACGAGAAAATCCATCGAAAGGGAAGTCCTCGATCTAGTGGCTCCATCAAGATTCGAACCCAGAACCGTGCGCGCAAGAGATCGATTCTCTACCACTAGGCCATAGGTTACCCCACGCACGTACGCACGCACGTACGCACGCACGCACGCACGCACGCACGCACGCACGCACGCGTTCGCTTGGGCACAGGCACGGCACACGCACGGACCCATAAGTAGTGCTAGTGCGGGCACGTGCGCGCACGCGAACACACTCGCAGCCTCTGTGCCACAGCGCGTCGCCGCTGGCCGCCCTCTCATCGCATTCTTTTACCACACGTTGTGGGCGGGCATACCCCATAGTCGGTGCGTGCGTGCGTGCGTGTGTGCCAACAGCACAGCCCGCCACATGTAGTGCAATGGGGCCAAGGCACTAAGGCAGACGCGCGTCCCACAGCGAGATCAAATGAGGCACGGAGGGGACAGATGGGTGGGTGGGTGCCTTGCCTCTCGGCCAAAGTTTAGATGCGGGGGAGGGCCTTGAATTTTTTTTTCACGCGACAGAGCAATTGTGCAAAGTGACTATGCGTAAATAAAAACGTGCTGGATTGAAATGTGAGGAGAGCGGAACGTAAGAAAAGTTGGCTGCGCGCCAAAGGATGTGCAGCTGCGTGGTTTATCCTGTCGTGTGTGGCGTACGCGGCTCGCTCGCCCAGACCAGACGTGGATCCCACATCAGCATGTGCCTCATCTGTGTGTACCAGTGACGGATCCGGAATTTTTTCGTTGGCGGGAAAGATTTGGCAGAAGGGGGAACCCTGTTGAAATTCACAGATGCGGGCCATTTCGGCGATGTTTTTGGCACCCAATCGGTCCATTATTGACAAGTAATACATAAAATCGGCGCTGCAGACGAAATTTTTTTGCGATTTTCTACCATCTACACATTTGTATGCGGAAAAGTAGGTTTGCTAGGCATGTTTCTTCTGCTACGGTGCAGCCCTTCCCGCCTTTCTCCCTAGATTTTCTATTTCGGGAAGGGAATTCCCCCTTTCCCCCGCCCTGGATCTGCCACATGTTGATTTGCAGTGTTAGGCGTTGGCCCAGAGAAACGCACCGACATAAAGACACGTGATTTTTATCCATTGCGCGCCATGAGGTTGAGCTTAGGGGGCAACCGTTGCAACAAATTTTTTTCAATCAGGGTGTACGCGGCAGCGTGCAACCATAATATGTGAGCACTTCCTCAATGCGGTTTGTTGAATTTTCAGTCGCTTATAACTCTTGATTGCCTAAACGGATTGTGGCGAATGATAGCTCAAAAGAACCGCCTTCTAGACCGGAATCGAATGAGCCGTCCCGCGTTTTGGTACTCGAACGCGTTAAGACAAATTGTACAAAAATGTTCCAAAAAAGTGGTGTTATTTTTTTCATGTTCTGCACACACTTTTAGGGTCGCCGCTCTGGAACGCTACTGTTGATTGGGACGAAACTTGGCGTGAGCACGTAGTATATGAGGGCAATTTTGTGCCCCTAGGTAAATTTATCTAGGTGCTTCGGATCTATAGTTATGGCCGGTTGGTCATTTTTCAAAACATAGTCGTTTTATTTTGGCCAAAACCCGACAAGAGTAAAAGTCGAAAAAAAGCCGAGTAAACCCCCAAATGTTTTTTTGATTTTCGTGAACAGCTTTACAAAGAATGTCTGGGGCAAGAATGCATGACATTTGAAATTCTAACCACATAATGAGATATTGGGTACCAAAATTTTGGCAAATCCGACCAAAAAAAGTTTGTCACCTATAGGCGCTTCAACCGTTCGTGACACCGCTGTGCTGTAATGGCAAAAGTTAATCGTACGGACTTGGAATAGGTTACTTTCGACAAATGGGAGCGCTCCGATGCCCGTGTCTCTGTCAGCCCTCTTCGAAAGGCCATTTTTTAGGTGTTTTGTTCCAAAAGTTTGTTAGCTATAGACGCGTCAACCGTTCGTCGCAGAGCTGTGCGGTAATGATGAAAGTTACTCGTCTGGACCTGGAATAGGTCACTTTCGACAATGGGAGCGCTCCGATTTCCATGTTTCGCAGCTCGACCCTCTTGGCGCACCCCCATTTTGGGCAAAATTTGGATCTATGATCGTGCATTATTTTTCATTTCCTGAACGAATTCTGGCGCGTGATAGCTCAAAAGAAGCGCATTCAAAGGGGGAATCGATTAAGTCATAACACGCTTCCATACGCTTGTGCATTACCGAGAAGTTTTTGGAGATGGCAGGACCCACTTTGCATAACAAGCTTCTTGGTTCGTCGCCCACTCGCGCCTGCATCAATTGGACGGAAACCTCGCAGGCATCTATGCTCCACATCAAAAAATGAAATCGCCGGAGGGACTCTTGCTACATGCCAGCTATGGTTTACTGGGCACATTCTTCTTTTTACCATGTTCCCTAAATCAAGAGGTCGCTGGTTCGAATCCCAGTAACGCCTGCCTGTGCCTTTGCACGTGTCCCCCCGTGGGAAACCCATCAGCGTTGCTTTACTGCAGTGTCTCCAGTCCATTCCACATTTTTTTGTCTCTTTTCTAGGTTCTTTTACAAGAATTTTGGTATTTTTTTGAGCTGGGAAAAATATTTATGGACGAATGCTCGCTACAGCCCCTGATACATGAAAATGACACATCTGCACACCCGCACGCACGCACGCGCGCGCGCGCGCACGCACGCACGCACGCACGTACGCACGCACGCACGGACGCACGCACGCACATACGCACGCACGCACAATGTGTACAGTGGTACACGCTTTTCATAAGCTTTATGGTGCAACACTGAGCATGCGTCCGCTCTGGTCTGCTGCTGTGGGTTTGTATGCGTGCGTGAGTTTTTGATTAATCTTTCTTTTACGAAAAAACACTGTATTAAGGAAAAATTTGCAGGTGGCTGCAAAAAAAGGAGAATATGTGACGCTCCTTTAGGTCCAGTTTGAAAAAACGCGGTATTAAAAGTAGCCACTTCATCAGATGATCAACTTCAGTTTGGACAAACCGTGTATAATCGAACCAAGCGCAGCAATACGTCACATATTCGGCGTTTGTTGTGCGAGCCATCGCACACAGCCACAACACTACCACTATCAATCCACCCTCACAAACTCTTTCATCTCTCTGACGATGCGCATCATTCATTAGGCATCGTATGGATGGACAGGGCACACAGCCAAAGATTCTGCATAAATAATTTCGCTACCCTGCCCATCTTAACTTTTTAATATGTGGCTTGCCCTTACAGTAAGTGATATGCACCATCAATTCACGATCTTGAGTACCAAGTACATTGTATACCCTACATTCAATCTTCGATTCTCGTTCATCTTTGTTCCGCTTCTGTTAGCCTGTGCCTATGGACGGACGGAACTGCCATCTGTAGACGTCCAGTCAAGGACAAGGCCCGCTCTCGTCTCTGAGTCCAAGGAATGAAAGGCCTCGGTCCTCATGCATCCTGGACTGCATTTCCAATGATCCAAGCGAGCACAACAAACGCCGAATATGTGACGTGTTGCTGCGCTTGGTTTGATTATACACGGTTTGTCCAAACTGAAGTTGATCATCTGATGAAGTGGCTACTTTTTTTCAAACTGGGCCTAAAGGAGCGTCACATATTCTCCTTTTTTTTGCAGCCACCTGCAAATTTTTCCTTAATATCTATTTTTTTCTGTCCATCACTTGAAAAAAAGCCAAACCTTGAGTGCTTCCAGCCCCAATTCTTGCCAACTCAATAAGAGAACACGAGTCGTCCCACATAGCTTGCCGAGACAGTTTCCCCTAACTAATCAACGACATCACTATGCAATCATCCAACACTTTCACTCCCTCTGGAGCTGGCACTAAAACTTGTCAAAGTCAGTGACAGGATAGTGCTCCGAGTACTTGGCCAGGTGTTCGTGCAGCTCTCTCCTCTGCTCCACCAGGTTGGGTGGCATCTCCTTGTAAACGTCGGTGAACATCAGCTCGGGAGAGGGCTTCTTGCGCTTCTCCGCCGCCGAGAACTCCCGGAGAACTTGCCGACGGCAGTCCTCGAGCCATGCCTTGTTCTCTTCTGCAGACCACATACTCTGACTCTCGAGGTAGAGCCGCAGACGCGTGATCGGGTTGTACTTCTCGTCCCAGAAGGCCACCTCGTCCTTGTCCCTGAAGTGGAGCTATTTCGGTGCGCATCACCTTTTTAACTATTTTGGTGTGACAATACATATGTGGGGGTGCAATTGTCAATCACTCTCAATTCTCAACCTGTAAGCGGAGCTGTCATCACTGGTTGAGTGGTGGCCCACTCTGTACGTCATGGCTTCTATGAGCACTGGCTGGTTCTGCAAGTGGGAAATTGTTGCAACGACAATATTTCAAAATTCTAAAATTAATTTTAGCTAAATTCTTGCTTTGAGCGCATGCTTTCTGGCCAGCGCTGTTGCATTGTGAACAGCAAAGACGTCGTTGCCATCCACCCTGATGGTGACCAGGCCGCATCCCGCGCCCTTTGAGGCGATGCCATCACCTGAATTTTGCCGTCACCTGAATTTTTTTTTTTTTGAATACGTACTTTTCTGATTTGTCAGCAACTAATATACTGCTCAGGAAGCGCGCTCCTAAATCTGTGGCCGTTCGACTAGCCAGCTCAGTCAATGCTAGCTGGAACACCTGTGAGTGGGTTTTGCGCGTGGGCGGGTCCTCAGAGAAAAAACTGCTACTTTTTTGGGTCAATTGTTAGTCAAAACTACTAGGTACTTTTCGGTCAAAAACTACACTTGTAGCACAACACTACCCCTGTACTGTTCCGAGGCTGGCGTGGAGATGGCGTATCCGTTGTTGCGACAGAAGAAGATGACGGGACACTCGAGCGTCGCGGCGAAATTCAAGGCCGCGTGCGCGTCGCCCTCGCTCGCCGAGCCCTCGCCTGCGAGCATAGGTCCCATGTAGTTAGGCCGTACAGGCTGTATGGGTGGGTCGCTACACAGCCGCCTGATGAACACGTGCGTGCGTGCGTGCGTGCGTGCGTGCGTGCGTGCGTGCGTGCGTGCGTGCGTGAACACAGCGTGCGTCCGGGCCAGGTGTCGTCGCGTGCGGGCCTGCTTGCGCGCCCCTTTACAAAAGAACCTCCCAGCCATACATGTAACTGGGGGGAGGTTGCCCACCCCCCAGGGCAAAAGATGCCCCTCCCCAGCCCTCCCCCCCCAGAATTTTTCGAAAGTTTTCCAACTAATCTACAACTGTGGAAAGCAGTGTATTTTTCGTCCTTTTCAGTGTGTTAACCCTGAAACAGCAAAATAACGCTATTTATAGCCTATTTGAGCCCATTTTTGACCATAAAGTGCTTATTTAGACACTGTTTAGGTACACTTTTTAACCCTCTGACACCCGCTCCCTCTGCAAATCTGCGTGCCCCCCACGCCCCCCCCCCCTCCCCCAGAATGGTCGCCGACCCTCCTCCCCCCCCCCCCCACTTCAAAAACCCGGTTAGGTACATGCATGCTCCCAGCCACTGACCAAAGTAGACGATCACCACCCTGCCTTTCGCCTCTCTTTTCAGCGCGTACGCGGAGTTAACCGCCTGAGGCAGCTGGGTGCTGAGGGGGCTCGAGATCTGCACGAAGTGGAGATGGCTGGCCCCGTAGTGGCAGGGCATCTGACGGGCCTTGCCCCAGTCCTCGTGGGTGCCGTAGCACTGGTTCATGAATTGGGAGAGAGGCATGCCCCGGTAGAGGAGCACACCCGCCTCGCGATATTGACCGTAGACCAGATCGGTGGGCGGGAGAGCGGACGCGGAGCCCAGGTGCGTCGCCTGGAATAGAGCACATAGCCGTTGCCGGTGTCGTATATACATGTGTCGGTTATATACATGTGTCGGCCGACACATCCATATAGACAACTGATGTATATACGTATCTATATGTGTCGGTCTATATACATCTGCAGTGCGCGTCAAATTCTCCTGTCATTAATTATGCTGAAACCGGCGTCAGATAACGACAAGCAACCGATACAATAAACAGACGGTCAACAGCAAATCATGGGCTCAAAGTGGCTGCCACTGCTATGTTCAAGTATAACATTTAGTTGGGGGTGACCTTATCTAATTAATGCTACTGCCTAATTAATTAATTAATGATGAACAATAAAAAAGACCTTGTCTAATTAATGTCAATTAATGCTACAGATGTACCTTTCACCTCACCTGACCACAAGCATACACACAGTTTCTGCGTCACAGATCTTGCGTCGCTCAGTAGGTGCAGCTTGTGTAGCTACGCTAGCTAGCTACCTATGAACGTAGTCTTGTGTGAGTCAACTGCTACGAAGCGACCGTGTAAACGTAGACGTAGGGGAAGGGGGAGAGGCTAGCAAACCAGTGTAGATTACTCTTGTGGCCCTTTTTGACGCAGTCAGTTAGATTACAATCTGTGGCTATTCTGTCCTTGTGGACCGCAGGAAGTTTAGAACTGGCAACCTACACATGTATATAGAACCGACACATGTATATACGTACACGTATCTAAATCAGTTGTCTATATACCGTAAATCCTCCAATAGTGCCCCCGGGGCACTATTTTTTCAACCTCTCCTTACCCGGGGGCACTATTGGAGGGGGGGCACTATTGGAGGGGGGGGGGCTTGAATTATTTCAACCTAAAAATTTTGAATGGTAATGCTAGTTTCGCTGCCAAATTGCCGATTTTTCGGTGATTTTGATCACTTTTGCCACATTTAATGGTTGATTTACCGCTAATAGTTGCTGAAACGTACTATTATTGGTTAGTAGTAGTGTGTATACACGATATAAATGTACCTACCACTATCTTTTTGCCCATCAAAGGCACACGGCCCATCCTACCCCTTGCGCGCGGGGGCACTATTCTCGCGGGGGGCTCTATGAGTTCACCCTTGCCGGACCCGGGGGCACTATTGGCGGGGGGGGCACTATTGGAGGGGGGGTTGTATTGGAGGATTTACGGTAGGCTATATACATGTGTCGGCCGACACATGTATATAGCCGACACATGTAGATACGTCACCAGTTCTAACCGAGTGGGGGGAGCGTACATGTAACTGGGGGGGGGGGGGGTTGGGGGGTACCCACCCCGCCAGAATCCCCCCAGCCCCCCCCCCCCAGAATTTTCCTGAAGTTTTCCAACTTGTCTACAATTGTACAAAGTAGTGTATTTTTCATCTTTTTCAGTGTTTTTTGACCCTAAAACAGCTAAATAACGCTATTTATAGCCTTATTTACCCTTTTTTTTACCAAAAAGTGCCTATTTAAACCCTATTTAGGTACTCTTTTTTACCCTCTGACACCCCCCTCCCTCTTCAAATCTGCTTACCCCCCCCCACACCCCAGATTGGTCTCCGACCCCCCCCCCTCCCACTTCAAAAACTCGGTTACATGTATGGGGGGGAGGGGATCCGCCACAGCAAAGAGTGCGGGGTTAGCCCTGAAAAACACCATTTACTTTCACTTTTTTCGTTTTAGAAAGGTTCACAATCTATACGGGCACTGGCGGATCCAGAAAAAAATTTCGGAGGGGGGGAGGAATTTTGCAGAAGGGAGAACCCTGTTAAACTTTTTGGATGTTGGCCATTTTGGAAGTGGTTTGGACACCTAATCGGTCCATTTTCGAGGATTAACGAATACAAACCGGCGCCACAGGCAAAAAAAAATTGCTGTTTTTGACCACCTACAAGCAATTTTACGCTGAAAACTAGGCCAACTATGTAGGCGTGTTTCTTCTCCCACCGCCTACCGTAAACCCTATAATTAGCCCCCCCCTATAATTAGCCCCCCCCCGATAACAATACACCCTCCCAAGACCACTTTGAGTTAATAAGCCCCCCCCTATAATTACGCCCCCTCCCTAAATGAACCATCGTCTAAAAGGCACATGTTTCCATGTCTGGGTGTATGTATGGTCCTGCATATAGCCTAACGCTAATCTATGTCACGCGTAGCGGCTCGTTGCGCCGAACGGATCGCGCCGAATTCGGTACGGGCGGAAGCCCGGCGAAAAGTTGTCGAGCAAATTTCACTTTGGCGCGAATCGCGCGCGCCAAATTCGAGTTATTCCACATTTAGGCCAAAATCCAGCGCGGGCCTCTAGCGCGTAATCGTGCGTTCGCCAGCGCGGCCTCCCCTTCCCGTTCGCGCGTCGGTCCGCCAGTCCGTGCGGCCGCGCACGCACCAGTCAGTGGGGGGCGACCGACGCACGTACATAGATAGGGCCGCTCGCCTCGCTCTCTCCCTAGCGCGCAGTCTAATGATGAGAGTGTAGGTAGGCCCGCCACTCTGTCGCACGCTAATGTGCGTATGGGGCCGGTGTCTTGGTGGACAGTGGACCGCGCCCACTATCCCTCCCTCTCCCAGGCCAGACAAACAACATCTGCTGTTGAGTACCTACGACGCACGCACCCAGTGCCGTGGACTGGCGGCCACGTCCCCAATTCGCTCGGCGGACAACGAACCGCTCAAATCGCCATGAGTGGACGCGCCACGAAAAGCTATTCGTCTCGCGAACTCTGTTAAGCGGCCACTGCCGCACGACGAGAGTTCGCCTCTGTCGCAATCCTTGCGCCGCGTTGCCACCAGTACGGCTGATGGCATGGGGAAGACGCGGCAGCGAACTGGCGGATAACAACTGCAGTTACACAACTACCACGACGCGCTCCGCCCCGCGGACATGTTTCTCGGCTAGCGGCTTGAGTGGACAACCTCTTCAGCGGGTGCGCTCGCGCACTTGGCCATTTTCTGCCCTTGGAATCGACTAACAGTCGCCATCAGCTTCACCAAGGATGCAGCTGCCAGCTGAATCCTCTGTTGGCTTCCTGCCTGCTAGAAGCCAAGGAGCTGCAACCAACAGCGCGACGCCAACCTCGCCTTCGCCATCAAGGCGGACGGAGGCAGCTGCTGTGCGTTTTGGCGTTGGGCGTTGAGCGTCCTCGCCGCCCAGTTGTGAACTCTGCTGCCCATTCATTGTTTCATTCGCTACTCTGCTCATACTGCCAACAACTCTAGGGCGCTTTAGGGGTTTTGACTGAATGCTCAGAAAAGCGCCCTAATTAGGCAAAAGCGCCATTTTGAACAGTAGATAGAGATACACTATTCTAATTAGTGAATGCATGCCCGTCCTACTCTAACATGGCTAATTCGCGATCACTAACCTAGGCAATTCTTGGGTCTTATGCCACTAATGTGAACATTAAACCAACAAGCCTACCGTCTGCCTAGCAAAGCTGCTTATGTAAAACCTACTTTGGGTTGGCCTCAGTTTGCCTTGCAACATTGTATACATCTTGCTGTAAGCAGGGTCCAATGCTATGCATTACAATCCAATATAAAATGCGAAATGGTATAGCAATAGAGAATGAATCTTGCAACAAGCCATCTGCAAGCCTAAAGAATTAAAATAAATTAGCGAAGTAAATAACAATTATTTCCCATCTGGCAGAGCCAATTCTTGTTTCGGGCCCTACCGTTGACAAGAATTGGCTGTCCACAGGGGGGCCCTCGTCAGAACGAGCCCTGTGGATTCAGATACGTACGCGCGTGGTCCGGTTACCAATATCCAAAGCATCCAGATGAATTGACCGCCCGCGTAGTGGTAGAAATCCTTGAGGGGAAACATGAGACGTAGGACAAAGGCCGAACCACTGCAGTGGGACTGGAAGCAGTAGAGTAGACAGTGTACCTAGACGTGGGCCCCATCTGGTATTGTAAAACAAATTGGGGCTCAAATAGCAATCTCAAAAAAACCCAAACCAGAAAGAAAATTATGTTGGAGAAGACACCGGTGCCGTTTTGAGTGTGGGCGTGCTGAGTTCCCAAGGTCAGCCACCTAACTTCTTGGCAAATTCTGTTAAGCGAGTTTTATAGACCGAAAAGCTGGCAGTAGCAGAACGGACACTACCCACCATATCCAAGGTAGACACGCATGAGAAGGTATATTTAAATTGCGTTTCAATTACTGTAAACTGAACTAAATATTAGCTTAAAGGGCATTAAAAGTCAACCATTGGATTTCTACTGGCCATAGTCAGAACAAAGTTATTGGAGTTGTGAGTTTGCATCCGAGACTAACTTTTGTATGTACTTAAGAGTGGACTTAGAGTTGCTGGCACACAAAGAACCCCAGAGGGCACCATAGCGCGATGCAAAAGTTAGAAGGGAAGCAACCAAAAATTCCGTCGGAAAACCCCTTCCAGAGAAGGTTACAAGAATGTCCCTTGCCCATTTATAGAAAGCTTCAGGGTAACTTGAAATTCTACCCATCCTAATCAGCTGACTGATTAGAATGCCTTTATGCAAATTGCTTGGAACATTACTGTCCATGTATGCATAACGAACCACTTCAAAATTGAATACTGGTAGATCCGTTTTCTGGAAGACAGAAGAATTTACAATTCCAGTGACTGCATTTATATGCAAATCCAAATCCAAAAAGGAACATTCTGCCCGGAACCAGTGATTTCCAGAGTAAGAGATTCATGATAGATATTGTCCATAAAAGGCTTCACATCCCATTTATTGAGCACCAAAATGTCATCCACATACCTACAAATCTTTAGGCCATGATGCACGTGTTTTTTACAATAATTAAACTCCATCATGGACAAAGTTAAATCGGCCAATAAAGGAGAGGCGTTTCCTCCCATAGGGACACCCTTGATCTGACGGAATGGAACACCAGCAAAAACAACGAACGTTTCATGCAGCACAGTGGCAATTAAATCCTTAACATCGATTTTAGAGTAGCATTTGCCATAACCCTCATTGACAAATTTACAGAAGCCGTTGCTCCCCACAGACAAATAGTCTTTCTTGGAATTACTAAAACACATATCAACCAATTGGTAAAGATTGGACTGGATGACATTATGAGGCAAATTAGTAAACAATGTAGCAAAATCCGCAGTGACCAAGTACTCCACTGCGTTTTTCTGCTGGAGAAACTGCAAAGCCTTGTACGAGTTGTCTATGGACCAAAACATATTGCCACCACCCCTGCTAACTATAACTGCACAATAGTTTTGCAAAAAGCGTTTAAAATGTTTCAAAATGTGTAGTAGTAACACAGAAATAGGCTTTATCGAACTCTTTTTTGCCCCAGCTATAAAACGAAACTTATATGGATTTTTGTGCAATTTCGCGTTTGCAAAAATACGAGGCAATGTCATGTTACAAGAGGAGATAGGAACATTGAAGGTTTTGCATGCCTTAGTGTGCCTGTCAAGAATGTCTTCAGCAAGGGATGGAACCATTTTGTATACATCATTACCCACAATAGATGGAACACCATTAATAAAATCAACACCCAATTCCTTGCAAAAGGCCATTACGTAAAATTTTTTACAAATAAAAACGTAATTATTGGCTGCCTTATCTGCGGGGACAATGACAAATTGTTTATGCAGATCCTTTAGGGCTAGCAATAAATTTTTAAACTCATTGTTTGAGTGATTTCCCTCTATAAATGAAGATGGGGTACACTGAAAGGTAAACTTCGAAAAATATTTGCAAAATCTTATGCAAAATCAAATGCAAGACTGCTAATATCCTAAGGTCTAGGTGTACCTGCATGTCAAAACCGAAAATTCGGTTCTTTAGTGTCGTTTCAGTCATAATTTGCATTGAAATTGAGAAAAATGCCCATATTGGCATCTTGCAACAGAGGGTACCAAGCTAAAAAAATTTGAGCTTTGGAGAATTTCGGGGGGGGGGGGGGGGAAGCTTCCCCCTTCCTACCCCCTTGGCTACGCCACTGGCTAGAAGCCAAGGAGCTGCAGCATTGGCAGCTGCTCTTCATTTGTCATTGCCATAATCATTGGCGTCGTCGCCGCCCAGTTGTTACCTCGGCTTCCCCCCCCCCATTGGTTCATTTGCTACTCCACTCATACTGCCAAAAAGCTATAGGGCGCTCCAGAGGTTATTGACTGAAGTGCAATTTTGAACAGTACACGAAGGTTTACAAATTGTACACTCATTTGGACACGTAGTGTGTCCATGGAATGCAAACTGCATCCATGCTCTTCAGATCAGTAAATGTCCATCCTACTCTAACATGACCTACTCAGCAATCACAAACCTAGGCAATTCTTGGGTCTTATGCAGGGTTGCATAAAAAAAAAAATTTCAAGTTTTTTTTTTTAAATTAAAAAAAAAAATTTTTTTAAAAAAAAAAAAAATTTTTTTTTAATTGACTTAGGAGCCATCATTGGTGCCAAATACCTGTACTATAAGATACTTTTAGCCTATTAGAGTGTCAAACACAAGTACTAGTGCTTCCCTAAAGCCTTTAGAAGCATATTTAGCATCGTTCTAGTCAAATGGTGACAAAGCCGCTGCCTCTAAATGGTCGTGTACGGTATCGCACTATGTTGGGAACCAGTTGGGAACCCCAAAAAGAGCTTAGTTTTGGTGCTAATAAGCAAGTTTATGCATGAATAACACCTAATTGTACCATCTAAACACCATTTAAACGCCTTTTTGCCACTCAAAAGCTAAATTTTACCCAAAAACAGAGAAATTTTTTTTTTTTAATTTAAAAAAAAATTCAAAGTTTTTTTTTTTTTAAAAAAAAATTTTTTTTTTTTTTAAAAAAATAAACTTTTTTTTTTAAATTGTGCAACCCTGGTCTTATGCCACTAATGTGAAAAGCATTAAGCCTACAAGCCTACAGTCTGCCTATCAAAGTTGCCTATGCAAACAACCTACAGTACTTTGTCCTCAGTTTGCCTTGCAACATTGTGTAGATGTCTTACTGTAGCCAGGGTGCAATGCTATGCATTACAATGAAGGCTGCAAATATCCCAAGGCCTACACGTACCTGTATGCTAAAACTTTAGAGGATAGGAGCAAACAAACTGTAAGGCTACTATGGGGGGTTTTTGTGATGGGCTATTGAACATTTGCTGTTCCATGTGTGTCTGTACAAATGTGCTACTGTAACCAAGGGACAATGTACATATGTACATGGTCCACCAAAGTATGGCATGTTGCATATCAGACAAATCCTCTCAACATTGTGAATTCAATGCAAGCATCGTGGGCAATCTCAAACCCCCACCTCCAGTGCTCTGGTCTCCCCTAACTAATCGCCACTGTACGTCTGTCTGCGTCTGTCTGCATATAGCCTAACGCTAATCTAGGTCACGGCGAGCAGGTCGTTGCCCCGAACGGATCGCGCCAAATTCGGTACGGGCGGAAGAGCGGCAAAAAGTTGTCGAGCAAATTTCACTTTGGCGCGAATCGCCCGCGCCAAATTCGACTTATTCCACTTTTAGGCGAAAATGTCGCTCGAGTCTCTAGCGCGTAATCGTGCGTTCGCCCGCGCGGCCTCCCCTTCCCGTTCGCGCGTCGGTCCGCCAGTCCGTGCGGCCCAGGTGCACCAGTCAGTGGGGGGCGACCGACGCACGTACATAGGGCCGCTCGCTCAATTCCCAGATCGCAGTCTAATGATGAGAGTGTAGGTAGGTACCACTCCATCGCACGCTAATGTGCGTATGGGCCCCTGTCTTGGTGGACAGTGCGCGCACCCACGTGTCCTTCTCCCAGGCCAGACAAACAACATCTGCTGATGAGTATCTAAGACGCACGCACCCAGTGCAGTGCAGTGCAGTGGACTGGCGGCCACGTGTAGCAGACTAGCAGTGGTCGCCTCCCATTCGCTCGGCGGACAAGGAACCGCTCAAAACGCCATGAGCGGACGCGCCACGAAAAGATATATCCTGAACGCTGCTAAGCGGACGCTGACACACGACGAGAGTTCGCCTCTGTCGCAATCCTTGCACGGCGTTGCCTCCAGCACGGCCGATAGCATGGGGAAGACGGGGCAACGAACTGGCGCATAACAACTGCAGTTGCAACTATGACGACGCGCTCCTCCGCACCGCAGCAAGGGCAACTCTGCTCATGAGATGATGATGGCCTAAACATGTTTCTCGGCTAGCGGCTGTGGTCCGGTTCTGGGTTTGAGGCGGCTGTGGGGTGGACACAATTTTAAGCTGGTGTGCTCGCACAATGCGCAGGGCACTTGGCCATTTTCTGCCCTTAGAAACGACTAACAGTCGACCTCTGCTCCACTATGGGCGCAGCTGCAGTGGATGTTGGCTCCCTGTCTGCTAGAAGCGAAGGAGCTGCAGCCGACAGAGCGACGCCAACCACGGCTTCGCCGTCAAGGCAGAGGCAGCTGCTGTGCATTTGTAGTTTCGGCTTCTTGCCTGCTAGAAGTCAAGGAGCTGCAGCTAACAGCACGATGCCAACCTCAGCTTTGCCATCAAGTCAGAGGCAGATGCTGTGGTTTGTTGTTTGACGTAATCAATGGGCATCATCACTGCTCAGTTCTGAACTCAGCTGCCCATTCATTGGCTCATTCGCTACTCTGCTCATACTACCAAAAAGTTCTAGGGCGTTTCAGGGGTTTTGACTGAATGCATAGAAAAGCGCCCTAATTAGGCGAAAACGCCATTTTGAACAGTAGACAATGGTTTACAAAATGTACACTCATTTAGCCATGCAGTGCAAACTGCAAACACTCTTCTAATCAGTGACTGTCCATCTTACTCTAACATGGCTAATCAGCAATCACAAACCTAGGCAATTCTTGGGTCTTATGCCACTAATGTGAAAAGCGTTTTAAGCCTACAAGCCTAGAGTCTGCCTAGCAAGGCTACCTAGGTATGTAAATAACCTACCTTTGGCCTCAGTTTACCTTGCAACATTGTCAAGATGTCTTACTGAAACCAGGGTCCAATGCTATGCATTTCGATCTAAGGCTGCCAAAATCCTAAGGCCTAGGTGTATCTGCATGTCAAAACTGTGGGAGAGGGGCTATGTGATGGCCTATTGAACTTTTACTGTTCCATGTGTGTCTGCACAAATGTGCTACTGTAACCAAGGTACCATGCACAGGGTGGGCCAGCCTCAACTGCACCTCTTTGTTCAAGTATATCTCCAGGGTGGATGAACCGATTTTGATGAAATTTAAGACTCACTTTTTGTAAAAACCAAACATTGGGCGGACATTTTGCCCCGAATTGCTTCGATTTGGCTGAAACTTGGCTACCTAGACCATCTTTTGACGCTGATCACGAAAATCAACTTGGTTTTCCGATTTTCGCAATATGTGGTGAGAAATGTGCATATTTGCGTTTTTTGGTGGTGACATCAGTTTTTGGCTTATGAAACTTCTTTGAAGCGGCGGATCGGAAAACTGAGCTCATTTTTAGAATCCTCATGAAATTCTGCGTCGAATAAGCTATTAATATGTAGAAAAGTTTGTGGTCGCACGTTTTAGAATACTCTTTTGAAAATTTGGCAAATGCCAATTTTAGCGGTTTATTGCGATTTTCTCAATATCCGCGGGGTGGTGCATCTGGAGACAACAACCACGTGAAGCCCGTTTCATTCTGCGTCGATTGATGTAAAAAAATTCAAAATTAACGGTCGCGCACGCAGTGAAACAACCGCTCAAAGAAGGCGTGCTCATGGGTCCGAAATGCAAACTTTTGCTCACAACTCACTGCAGCGCCAACAGAGTTAGGCACTATTGGTCCTATTTACTCTGCAGTATTACAAGGAATCATTAGAGTGCAGTTTGCTGTTCTTTCTTTTATTGCAGAGGTGACAAATTTAAATTAAATCAAATTTAAATGTTCTAATCTAGTTTTCTTCAGTTTATTCACTGATGTGCCTTCTCCTTCCACTTGGTGATGCACTTGCATCTTGCAACAGCATCGTCTCCCACTCGGAGTACTTCTCCTAATGTCATGTACATGAGGCATGTGGTCATCCGTCATCCACTGTGCACCCTGGGGCAGTATAACACAGATACTGTACATATTGTGTGAGCGACTTCATTTGTGAATACATTTCAAAAAAGCGGTTGGGGCTTTCACCCACTCGCCGAAGGGAGGCACCTGGCCCAGCTGGTTGAGCGTTTCCGCTTTTACCAGTGTGCCCTGCTGCCATACCATAAATCCTCTCATAGTTAGTACCCCAGGGGGCACTATTCTGTAGGGGGCACTACTATTTCCACCTTTGGCTACCTTGGGGTACTATTGGAGGCGGGTACTATAGGTAAGGGGAATTTCGGTACATACACCAGAAGTGCAGTAGAGTAATTAGCCTCTAATTAGCCAAATACCTCCAATTAGCCTCTTGTGGACTAATGGTTTCAATCGAGCCATAGGAAGGGACCAATTGTGGTAGGTTGCTAATTATGGGGGAGCTTGAAAGGGTCGATGTGTGGCATGGGGAGCTGCATTACTGGTGACTGCATGGAAGTGATTTTGTTGTTGTACAAGCAAACAACAACCAACAAACGAAGAGTTTTTGTACGCAAAACGGACTGCCATGCACACACTTTCCTGCACTTGTGTACATGCACGCACACACCCAACACTAAAATTAGATGGTGGCTCGTTGATGTAGGGGGGGGGGGGAGTGAATCGCAAACCCTAAAATTGGTCCCCTCCCTCTCTCTCCAATTAGCCCCTTTCTCTGGGAGCCGTTCAGCTTATTTGCCACCCTCCCTAAGTGAGCCACCATTTATAAAACTTTTTAGTGTTTGTATGTGTATGAACTTGTACGTGTACCTATGTGAGAGTAGGTGTGCAACAATGTGCAGCATTTTCGAATGGAACAATTAGCCCCAGGTGGCTAGTAATATGGCTTATTGTGAGAGGGGAGCTGATAAACTCAAGATCCCTCAGAGAGTTTTGTGTGTGTGTGTGTGTGTGTGTGTGTGTGTGTGTGTGTGTGTGTGTGTGTGTGTGTGTGTGTGTGTGTGTGTGTGTAGGGGCGAATTTGGGAACGGGCTAATTAGAGGGCTTACAATATCTCAGTGTTCACCGTGTTTACCTCAAAATCCAAGTCAGAGTCACCTCCTGGTGTGGGATTATCGAATTTGTGAGGGAACTCTTCGTTTTTGCAGTTCACTACGTCTAGTGCAAACGTTGGCGATTTGGCGCCATGTAAGGAGCGCTGCTTGAAAACAAAAAGATGTGTTGGCCATTAAATTGTATAGTTTACATGATTTACATTGTGTACTCTTTTGGGGATTTGGTTTTGTACTCTTCGTCATATAAATCAATAAACCGACTTTTTAATGTAATATTTAAAAGTGATTTATATCAATCGACGCAAAAAAAAACGGGCTTTCGAATGGTTGTTGTTCTTCATGTGCACTACCACACGATTATTGGGAAAATCAATGAGCTATGAGCAAAAGTTTGCATTTCGGACCCATGAGCACGCCTTCTTTGAGCGGTTGTTTCACTGCGTGCGCGACCGTTAATTTTGAATTTTTTTACATCAATCGACGCAGAATGAAACGGGCTTTCACGTGGTTGTTGTCTCCAGATGCACCACCCCGCGGATATTGAGAAAATCGCAATAAACCGCTAAAATTGGCATTTGCCAAATTTTCAAAAGAGTATTCTAAAACGTGCGACCACAAACTTATCTACATATTAATAGCTTATTCGACGCAGAATTTCATGAGGATTCTAAAAATGAGCTCAGTTTTCCGATCCGCCGCTTCAAAGAAGTTTCATAAGCCAAAAACTGATGTCACCACCAAAAAACGCAAATATGCACATTTCTCACCACATATTGCGAAAATCGGAAAACCAAGTTGATTTTCGTGATCAGCGTCAAAAGATGGTCTAGGTAGCCAAGTTTCAGCCAAATCGAAGCAATTCGGGGCAAAATGTCCGCCATTGGCTCCCAATGTCTGGTTCTTAGAAAAAGCGTGTCTTAAAACACGTCTAGCAGTCAAACCTAATCTAACTTAGACTTCCACCGAGTTTCAGCTAGATCTATTTCGTTTTTAAAAAGATACGCACATACCGTAAATCCTCCAATAGTGCCCCCGGGGCACTATTTTTTCAACCTCTCCTTACCCGGGGGCACTATTGTAGGGGGGGGGGGCGCTATTGGAGGGGGGGGGGGGCTTCTATTATTTCAACCTAAAAATTTTGAATGGTAATGCTAGTTTCGCTGTCAAAATTGCCGATTTTTCGATGATTTTGATCACTTTTGCCACATTTAATGGTTGATTTACCGCTAATAGTTGCTGAAACGTACTATTATTGGTTAGTAGTAGTGTGTATACACGATATAAATGTACCTACCACTATATTTTTGCCCATAAAAGGCACATGGCACAACATACCCCTTACCCCCGGGGGCACTATTGGAGGGGGGGGGGGCTCTATTATTTCAACCTTGCCATACCCGGGGGCACTATTGGAGGGGGGGGGGGCACTATTGGAGGGGGGGGGGGCTGTATTGGAGGATTTACGGTAACAATTTGCATAACATAACAATGCGTGTTTTCAAAAAAAACTGGAGTGCTTTTTGAAACAAACAATTTCTTGCGCGAGTATGTCGCGGCAGAAATTATCGTTGGAACAGACCGTTTATATCGCAAAGCAATTCTACAAAATGGGCAATCAAGCTAAAGTTATTCGTCGATTCAAAGTTGAGTTCCCAACGACAAAAGCGCCATCGCAGAACACTGTCTCAGCGACTGCAAAGCGCTTCCCGGAGACGAGCGCAGTTGCTAATCACCCTCATCCGATGCCAACGCCAGTCAGGACTGGATCAATGGAAGAACGCGTTTTGCATGCGATTGAGAAATCGCCAGAGCAGTCGACAAAAAGCCAGTTGCCAGAGAATGGACATTTTAACATAAACAAATTGTTTTGTGCATATCTTTTTAACAACGTAATAGATCTCGCTAAAAGTAGGTGGAAGTCTAAGTTAGATTGACTGCTACATGTGTTTCAAATTTCATAAAAATCGCTTCATCCACCCTGGAGATATACTGGAAAGAGGTGCAGTTGAGGCTGGCCCACCCTGTACATACATGGTCTACCAAATCATGGCATGTTGCATATCAAACAAATCCTCTCAACATTGTGACTTCAATGCAAGCATGATGGGCAATTTCAAGCCCTCACCTCCAGTGCTCTGGTCAATACTACTAAACGCCACTGTAACGCCTGGCTAGGGAACACTCATTTTGGAATTCCGCTGGGCCGATTCGCTCCTTTTTTTCTATGGCGGTAGACAACTAGCACTTTGCTGTCTAACTTTTGGAATTGGCACGAAACCTCTTGGCAAATTTGAATTACTCGTCTCTAAAGTTGCCGAACTGCAAATTTCCTGCCTATTACAGTGCGTCGTGTTCACGGTACGCGTGTGCGTCACAGGGCATCTTCACTCCTACCCTCCTCTGTCCCAGCACGCCTATGCGTCTGACGCTACTAAAACCCCTTTATCCCACCCTTGCAAACTGTGCTGGGGCGCGCATCAGTGTGTCTGTTCGCCTACGCGCCTGTACGCGCGTGCGTCTAACGAGCGCGCGTCACCTCTCTTCTCCTTTCTTTCTGCAATGGGTTTTTTTCTTCTAACCACTGATCTACAACCTGCAAACTTTGTTGGACGAGCCATTTTGAAAGCGCGTGCGCTGGCGGCGGCGCTCGACAGTGGCTGCTTGCGACGGCGGAGGCGCTCGACAGCGGCTGCTCGCACCGGCTGCGCCCTCGGCAACTGCTGCTCGCGATGGCGGCGGTGCTCGACAGCGGCTGCTCGCACCGGTCGCGGCCCTCGACAGCGGCTGCTCGCGATGGCGGCGGCGCTCGACAGCGGCTGCTTGCGCCGGCCGCGGCGCTCGACAGCGGCTGCTAGCGCCAGCCGCGGCGCTCGACATTGGCTGCTCGTGATGGCGGTGGCTCTCAACAGCGGCTGCTTGCGCCGGCCGCGGCGCTCGACAGCAGCTGCTCGCGACGGCAGTGGCGCTCGACAGCGCTCAACAGCAGCTGCTCGCGCCAGCTGCTCAATCGCCAGCGCTCATCAGCTGCAGCGGTGGCGGCGGCAATCTCGGTGGCGCCGCGAAGCCGCCGAACGTGCACACGTTTTTCATGTCCAAAGTGTCGCACTTTCGCAGGACTCCGAAGGTCGAGCCGGTGGCGGATCTGGCGGGTCTCGACGTCGTCGTTCGCAGCGTCCAGCAGAGCGTCGGCTTCGTCTGTGCGTCCGTTTCCCTTTGGTCGGACGCGCGCAGCGAGCAGCAACTGTGCCGTGCATTGCGTTCTGCAGGCGTTCACGGCGTCGTCACGTCCACCTTCATGGTGGGCGCTGTCGCCAAGATCGGGGCAGAGCTGTACAAGCTGAAGCTGGCGCTGGCTGACAAGACCATCGACGTCGTCATTTGGATGGAGCCGAAGGTGCGCATCTCTTTTCCTTTGTCAGCAGAGTCGGACTTGTGCTTGCGTGGAGGGAACCGCCTGCTTCCGCGTTTGTGGGACAGCGTGCGCGCGCTCTTCCATCCCAGCCGGCCAAGACCGAGGTGGAGCAGGGCGACGCGCTCTACGTCTTCGGCGTCACCTTCGAGGAGTCCTGTGAGTCTGCCCCCCCCCCTTCCCTGCGCCCGCGCCGCGACGCTGCCTGAGTCGGTGGGGGACACTGCAATTGTTGTCCTATTAGGCGTTTGGCAAGCAGCTCAAGGGTGGTCACTACACCGGCTTCTACATGGCCCCCACCTATGCTCCCGCCATGGCCGTGTTCAACGGCGAGGTCAAGAAGACGCCCACCGGCCAGCTCGTCGCGCCCAGCGCCCCCGCCAAGGAGTTCGACTTCAACGACTTTGATTTCGATTGATAGGTAATTCGCGTCGCTCGGTCTCGATTTGCTGGCATCGTTCAGGCGTCCGTTTGTCGTCGTTACTGCGTTACTCGTGTCGTCATCATCTCGCCTTTTGTTTGTCAGATTGTTTTGTGCACTGCTGGGTCAGTTAAAGCGCCACCCTCTTTGATAGTTAGTGGTTCGATTGTCTTAGGCAACATCTATGAACTTCCACGCATTGCGTACCAGATGCACCTCTAGCTGTTTGCCAAACGATGTACTAACTGTATCACTTAACTGTGGTAACAATTCACATGTGTACTGTATGCAAATTTTGAAATATGATGTGACAGCATATTCATACGAAGTTAGCCACTGGATGGATCGAACTGAAATTTTGTAAGCAGCTGGCTTGGCACATTTCACCATCATTTAAAGGCTGGATTTTCTGCTCACTGCTACTTTACTTCTTATGACTATGACTGTCCTGCTATGTCTTAAGACTCTTACAATTATGTACTTATGACTAAGACAACGACTATGACTTAACAAATACCTTCAATTTTTTTTTCTTATTTTCTAAGCTACAGTACTCTAGGCTTCTAACCTCTGTACCACTAACCTGGTCTATATTACTAAAGCACAATGTTTGTCTGTCTGTGTGTCTGCAACGCGGCCCAGAGAGTTGCGCTGGATGGATTGAGCTGAAATTTTGTGTGAAGCTTCCGTGGGAAACTTCACCGTCAAATAGGGGCCGGATTTGTGATAGCTACTGTAATCCTTGAGTTATGCAAATTTCGCATACGTGTTTGATCGAATTTGAGAGTTCAGTGTCAATTCTGCTTGGGATGTATGTAATCGACCGTGCTGATCACGAATATCACATCCGTTTTCCAGTGCGATACCGTAATCGCGAGATACGACGCATTGAATATGCAAATTGCGTTTGATCGAATTTGAGAATTCAGTGTCAAATCTGCTTGGGATATATGTAATCGACCGTGGTGATCACGAATCTGGCATTCGCTTTCCAATCTGCTACAGTAATGACAAGATATAGCATTATCCTTTTCTACAGTAGTATGACTGTTTGTGGGTTCTGTCTGCAATGCAGCTTGAGCTGAAATTTTGTATGAAACTTGCTTGGCACATTTTACCATCAAAATAAGAGTGGCACTACTGAAGATATCGTAATCCATGCGTTATGCAAATATAAATAAATTATATGATAATACAGCACATTTTATGCGTGCTTCTGACTTATCAGAAGTGTTTGGAAAACTGTTCAGTACAGATCAATGGTGTAGTGGTTGTGATGGCCGTTATTTTTCTGGAGGTCCTGGGATCAAGCCTCTGCCATAAAAAAACTTGTAACTTTTTTGTTTATAACTTTTTTGTTTTTGCACGTGTTTATGCTATAAAAGCTTTGAACTTTTTATTATTTTTTACTTTGTTTTACAGGTGTTAACGCTATAAAAACTTGTATTACACGCTCATGCACGCACGCACGCTCGCACGCACGCACGCACGCACGCACGCACGCACGCACGCACGCACGCACGCACGCACACGCACAAGGACATGGACATGGACACGCGCACGCACGCACATGCACACGGACACACGCTCGCACGCACGCACGCACGCACGCACGCACGCACGCACTCACGCACGCACGCACGCACGGACTCGCGAATGGTGCACGCACTCATGCGCGTGTATGTGTTAGCATTTTAGTGGTGCGTTGTTTTAGTTTTTCTTGGCATTGAGCACTGATCGTCGACGCATTAAACGTAATTAATGAAATATTTTGGTGCGTTTTGCCCGGTCCAATGGCCCAATGAACTTGGATTTCCCCGAAAAAGGAAGCGGCTGAAAAGAATTGATGCGTCCGCGTCCGTTGCTGCGTCCGATGAAAACTTTCGGGAAACCTAAGTTCATTGTACCATTGTACAATTGTACCATTGTACGGAGAGAAGCACACCATAATATTTTAAATGCGTTGACCCTCGATGCTCAACTGCTAAATACTAAAACAAAGCGTCCCACGCCACATTTCTTTTTACAATTTCTTTTTAGGCTTAGGCTTAGGTACGCACGCGCGCGCGCGCACGGTCACACAAACGCATAGGCGTGCACGCACGTGCACAGCTGCAGGCAGGCACGCACGCGCGCACGCGCGCAGCCACGTAGACTCGCGTACGCTCGCACACGCACACTCGCGCGCACAACGACACCACACGAGCACATGCACGCACGCGACGCGCAGACACGCACCGCGCAGGCACGCAAGACACGCAAGCATGCGTTGATTCTCGATGCTCAACTGTTAAATGCTAAAACAACAAAACTCACACACAATAGGCTTAGGCAAATAGACTTAGGCTTGGGCTCAGGCTTTAGGTTTAGGTTCGTGCGAGCATGCCTGTGTGCGATCGCGTGTGCGTGCGTGTGCGCGCGCGCACACACACACACACACACACACACACACACACAGTGCTGTCTGTGCGGGGCCAAGTTGCCCGCCCAAGACTACGGACTGCTGAGACTGCCATCTGCAACTGTAACGCCTGTGTGACAGGTGCTGCGCTGCTTGGAGTGTGCCAAGAGAGAAGTCGAGCACTCGCAGTGTCTTTCAGGTTAGCGTTCAGACGCCAACGTTGACACGTTAAACGCGTCGACCAGCAGCTCTCCAGCATGCGCTTTCTGCCGGCCGTTCGACTCTCAGGCGTGGCTGGCAGCGGCCCAGCAGCGGCGGTTTTCCTCGTCCACCAGGCAGCACCGGCGGTTGTCACCGCCGTCCGTTCTCAGTCCTCCGACGCTACCCCACCTAGCGCATTTCCACATCCTCCCGTCGATTGACGTGCCTGCGATTTTGCGCGCGTGCGTGCGTGCCGGCACGCACGTGCGCTGCGTATTTACGTGCGCTACGCTGCGCTGCGCACGTACAGGGTGTCCCGCCCTCCTGTCGCACCTTTTGTCAAAGCATAACTCGGGTCTGGGAGAACCGATTTGGACCAAATTTTAAGCACTTATAGCAAGTAGTCCAACTTAGGTTTTCGCATAGTTTTTAGCAAATTGGTTGCACCATTTCAAAGTTACACCGTTTCAAGCAAATTGTTGCGTTTTTCATATTATTTTGTCTTTTTTATTTCTAAGACCTGTTTTCGGTAAAACGTCAAGCCACCAATTTACATGGGACATGCGGGCCTTTCTTGTTAAACGGCTTCATAAGGTGCATATTGAAGAAAAAAAACAATCAGTAGGTTTAAAGTTGAATATCCCTTACCATAGTTGCCAATGAGGAACCGTTGCAGCGACTGTAAAATGAGTTGAAGAAACCGGCTCTGTGGGCGCTCATCCTCATAGAATGCGAAAACCAGCAAGAACTGGCTCTACTGTGCAACACATGTTGCAGCGACGATTGAGAAACCGCCAAAAAGTCAACTCATCAGCTGTTGCCTCTCAATTTGGCCTCGCCACAGAAAAATATCGCCTCGTCCACTTGACAACGTGTAACTTCGAAACGGTACAGCCGATTTGGTTGAAACTCAGAAAAAGCCTAAGTTGAACTACTTGCTATAAGTGCTTAAAATTTGGTTCGAATCGGTTCTCCCAGACCCGAGTTACGCTTTGACAAAAGGTGCGACAGGAGGGCGGGACACCCTGTATTTACTCCGATTCCGTGACTGGCAAGCTAGTGTTGTCCCACCGCGAACAGTTTGCGCGTCACTTTGGAATTGACTTTTGAACGCTGGTTGCAATATGTAGATCTGCCTCGTTCGAAGGAATCTCACGCTAAAGCTACCCGCATGATGTTGGGGTCGCGTCGCTTGCCCGCTGTGTAAAACTTGGTTAGCACCGTTTGCTGTAGTGCTAGTCGCATTTGAAAGTTGAGGCTGCGTCGGTGTTTGAGGTGCACTGTGATCGTGTTGAAGCGTTGAAATGTAAACTGATTTTGTTGAATATTTGGTAAGGTCTCGTCACATGGACAACAACATCGAGACTTGATACATAATGGCGCACCTGTACAACTACATGGGAATTGAGATAAAAAATGGAAATGTAACTTAATTCATTGAAAGATTACATAAAATCAGACTGTTGTAAAAAGAAATGTTGTGTGAGGCGCGTGTTTTAGTATTTAGCAGTTGAGCATCGAGAGTCAACGCATGTAAAATATTATGGTGTACTTATCTCCGTACAATGGTACAATTGTACAATGGTACAATGAACTTAGGTTTCCCAAACTTTCTTAATTTTAGGCTTTGCTTAGGCTTAGTCCAGACTTTGCTTAGGCTTATGCTTTGGCTTTGATTTGGCTTAGGCTTATGCTTCGCTTAGGCTTAGGCTTCACTTAGGTTTCGGACGCAGCAGACGCGGACGCAACAATTGTGCTTTGCCAAAAAAAGACGACGTAAGGAAGCCACAAGCCCAAGCCCGCCGAAAACCGCCCGCCCACGGCGTGCTGGAATGGAATCGGAAGCGTCGGACCGCGATCCTAGCTGCGCCTGCAGATCAAGGTGCATGAACATATGTGAGCAACCATGCAGATTACAAAAAAGTCAATTATTATTAGCTGACTCTGAAGGGCTGATTAAAACAATTAGCCCACTGCCTATATGGGATTTATGGTGTGTCTGCTCAAGATGGTATAGTGCCTAATTTTTACTATCGAATGTAATGACTGGAGATGTAATGATGCAAGAATAAAGCGTTACAACAAAAAAAGGTGAAATGTTTTCCTGTATTGCAGAAGTGCATTGGTTGCATTGGTTGACTTCCTTTGGCTTTTTGCTGCAGCACTTTAAGATTCGTCATTGTTGTTTTGAAACTGAGCATTCACAGCATGGTTTTATGACACATTGTATTGATGATGAGTCACCACTGAGGACATGAAAATATTGATACTGAATCACTTCTGAGCACGTTTTTGATGATGAATGACAAACAACAAAAGAGATGAAAGGTTTCTCAGATATAGCAACAATCTCTGCATATTCTCGCCCCCAACCCCCCATTGGTCATTGAGCTACTCGACCTTTGGGGGCCTCTGGGCGATAAACTATTTTCGGGCTCTCCCATTCTCTCCAGCCCCCCTCCCCCCCCCCCCTTGCATCGGTTCATGGTCTTCATTGTGTGCGCGTTTTGTGCATGTTTCGGATTGTTCGTGTTGGGTTGCGAAAGCAAAACGTTTTTGAACATACAAAACATACAAACAGACACACCGAAAAGCATATGCTCTCCCCCCCCCCCGCCACATAGCATCACCACAGAAAATAAAACTAAACTTCTGCAAACGAGCCTCAGCGCATGTCTCCAATTTACGTCGTGGGTGTGTTGATATGAAATTTATTTAAAACAGAGTGGGTGTTACAAGCAATTCTGTAGTATTCATGCAAATGCGTTGGTTGACATGCATTGGCTTTGGTTGACCTGCATTCCAACACTTTGCAGTTTCATCATTGCAGTGATTCATCATTGTACAACTGAGTATTCTCAACATTATTTTATTTCATGAGACAAATTGATGTTGAACCACTTTGGAGCACTTTGCAAGCAGGAGTCCCGAATTCGAAGCGGCTAGTGTATGTACACGAATGTGCATGTGAGACTGTGTGAGAGTGTGTTAGAGTGTACCAACGTGTGTGCACAGCGCCTTTTTCCCTTAAAAATCGCCTCCACGCGCCTTTTTGCCCACACATCTTCCCACTCATCGACACTTCCAGGTTATAAGCCCCCCCTATCATTAGCCCCCCCCAATACTTCTACACCCTCCGCGAGCTCGAACGAAAAATTAGCCCCCGGGCAGCTAATTACAGGGTTTACGGTATCCCTTTCCCCCCTTTCCCCCCCTAGATTTCCGATTTCGGGAGGGGGGATTCCCCCTTTCCCCCACCCCTGGATCCGCCCGTGGCTACGGGGTGGCCCCGCCTCGCCTGGACCTCTGTGTTCAAGTATTTGTCGGGGTTGGATGAAGCGATTTTGATGAAATTTTAGGCACTTATATTATAGTAGACACTAGCGCGCTCGCGCGCGCCTTCGGCGCGCGCTCACGCGCTAGGTCGCTCGCCGCTTCGCGGCTCGCGACGCTAGCGGGCTCGGCGCTGCGCGCCTCGCCTCCTTTGGGCTCGCCGCTTCGCGGCTCGCCCCTAGTGAAAAGTGCAAGTCGTGTGCCAGTGCATATGCCACAGTGTGTGTCAGTGAGAAGCATCTCTGTGTGGGTGCTGAGTGTGAGCTTGTGTGCAGTGGTGTTCCCACAGAAGGCGTTGGGCAGTAAGTCGCTGACCATCTTCATCATGGTCTTCTAGTGGCTCTCGACCATGCCATGTGTGAGTGTGTGCGTGGCTCAGAGTCCCGCTCGACTGTTTTCTAACAATTTGGCGCTGGCGCACTCTGACCAGTACATGGTCTTCAACAGACTGGGTGTTGAAGTCGATCACAACCTTGGACTTCGCCAAATCGGATCGGTCCTGCACTAAGTCCGTGCACACCCTTGGTACACTGGGACTATCACACCACAGTTCTCACCAGTCTCCATCGAGATTTTTGTTACTTAATTTCACAAAGCCTGCTCGCCTTCTGGAAGGTGGCCGGTGTCGTATCAATATGGGTTTGCCTGCAAAATGGGTTTGCAGTCTGTTTCTCGCTGAAAAGTGTGTTTCTCGTTACAAAATTGTTCTGTAAACGTATCGTGGTAGGTGATGCCGTTGCACAAAGTTTGCAATGGGGCATCCAGCTGTGCGTCTCTGGCGATTTCAGCCGGCAGATTTTCCCGACGTCAGCACAAACAGTATAGACGAATGCCAAGGCCCATGCGTCTGGTATATTAAAAAGTAAATTAACTAACTGCTACAGTTGTGAATGACCGATCATCACCAAACTTTGGGAGGTGCATGGACAAGCCCTGGAGCACCGACTCTCACAGTTTGACAACGATAACAACTGCGATCATTAAAAAAAATCGTCAAAATGGGCCTCTTCGCAAACAGGTCCATGATACACTGATACCTATTAGTGATACGCTGTTCCGATTTGGGCCAGACCAAGCAGCTTTCTCTCACCCGGTTCTCTGTACACGTGTATAAAATTGCAAGCCGATCCATCAAGCGGTGCAAGAGTTATTCCACCCTGTACACCCTGCACGACCTTTAAAATGATTGTGCACTGCATGAGGGACGAAGATGAGGATGTGATCCCCAGGGACTGTGTGGTCGACTTCGGCTTTAACAACTGGTTGTCTTTGATGAAGCGTGCATATTAGAGGTTCAAACTGACATTGAAGCAAAATGATTCAACGTTATAAAAGCAGCATAGGTACCCATTTTGCAGGCCGACAAACCCATATTGTCAGCAAAATGGGTTTGTGAAACCCATTTTGCAGCAAACCCATTTTGTCCCACCACCGGCGGCCGCTACCCGGCCTCGCGTCCATCACGAGGCATATGCAGTGTGCACGCGACGCCCGCCAGCTCGGCGCCCTCTGAGCGCCTCTTCTCAGCAAGCAGAGCATTGTGAATTCGTTGGATTTTTTCTCAACAGAAACCTGTGAACTGCGTGTCGACCGCAATCGTGTTGTGAACTGCAATTCTGAGGGGTGGACGGGCCAGTCCGTTTAGTAAATCCCGCAAATTGGCATACGGTATTTCTGTAAATTGTACACTGTACATGTACACACTGGACATGTACAGATTTGTGGGGCTGGCTGGGCCGGGCCTGCGATCTTGAGCAATTGGACGCGCCGGGCTGGGCCTGCGTTTTGAGGGTGCGGGCCAGGCCAGGACAGGCCGGACTCTCTGGCGGGCTGGGCTGGGCCAAGATCTTCAGGCCCATGCTCACCCCTAGTGTCTAGTAGGGATGAGCACGGGCCTGCACATCTCGGCCCGGCCCGCACCCTCAATATGCAGGCCCGGCCCGGCCTGGCCCATCCAACTGCTCAATATCGCAGGCCCGGCCCGGCCCGGCCCGCCCCACGAAATAAGTACAGTCACTACAGTGTACAATTTACTGAAATACCGTATGCCAATTTGCGGGATTCACTTAACGGAATGGCGCATCCAACTCTCAGAGCCGCAGTTCACAACAATTTTACGGCCTTTGCGCCCTTTGAGCGTGAAAGACGCACATCATAGAATACAAAGTCGCTAATACGGTGCAGAATAGTCGCCGATACTTACAATGCATTACATAGATAGCTATCTACGTTGGCCAGCCAAGAACGTCCGGCCCGGCCCGGCCCGCACCCTCAAAACGCAGGCCCGGCCCGGCCCGGCCCGCAAAACGGGCCTGGAATTCCGGCCCAGCCCGGCCCATGGGCCGGGCCGGTCCAGCCCGCCCCATGCTCCCTAGTGTCTAGGGTGGGCAAGCTCCAGGATTCCCACCCATAAAACAGCTGTAAATGGTGCCATACGCGTACGGTTGCGCTGTCGACGACACCAAACGATGCGAGCGCGCAGTCTAGCTGACGATGCGACGAAGATTCGTCTTTGCCTAAGAGAGACATTGAGAGGTAGAGAGATTCGAAGCACAGAGATCGCGCCGGTTGCACGCGCGCCGGGAGGGTGGCCGTGTAGCAGTTGCGTCGTTGCCGTTAGGCCGCCTTCCACGTCGGGGGGGGGGGGAGCAAAGTGGGGCGCGCGCTGAATGCACTCGTGTTCACCAAAGTGTCGACCACTCTTCAGCAACGAGAACTCACACCAACGTGGAGGTATAGCATCAAGTAGCGGAGAGGCTGACTCGGTCGCGGTCAGTCCTTGCGGCTCGCGTCCTTGGCAGGTCCTTTGGGCCACTAGCCCACACCGGCGAGCCGCCGAGGGCCATGAAGGCGCCGTTGCAGGCGGGCCAGACGAGAAGTAGCAACGCGAAGAGCCCATGGAAGGGGACGGAGTCGCTGCAGCCCTTGCACCAAAACACCGAGTAGGCCACGAAGAGCGCGGCCGAACTCAGCCTGCACCGTCGAACGAGCGCCTTTGCCGAAAGGGAAGGGCGGGTTCTTCTTGGGATGGGAGGGGGGGGGGGGGTCAGCAAATTTTGGAAGGTTCTTTTTGATAAAAAAACCAAACGAAAGCCCGATAAAATTCTGCATGGGATGGTAATATCCCACCCCCCCCCAACAAACACACACACACACACACACACACACACACACACACACACTCAACCCCAATTACAGCTGTGGTCAGTATGGATGAGCGGATGGTCAGTGAACTGCTGAGCAGCAGACTAACCCTGGAGCGAAGACGATGGTGAGAAGAAAGTTGGTGAGGGGAGCGCAACCTCCAAGATCTAGAGAGTCCAGTCGTCACCATCATTGTCTGCTGTTGACGCATACATGTAACTGGGGAGGGTGGGGGGGTACCCACCCCGATCCCCTCCCTCCCCAACCCCCCCCCCCCAGAGTTTTTCTAAAGTTTTCTAACTTGTCTGTAATTATAAAAAGTAGTATTTTTCGTCTTTTTCAGTGTTTTTTCACACTAAAACAGCTAAATAACGCTATTTATGGCCTATTTTAACCTATTTTTGACCAAAAAGTGTCTATTTTGACACTGTTTCGGTACACTTTTTAACCCTCCAACACCCCCTGTCCCTTCAAATCTGCTTACCCCCAGAATGGTCTCCGACCTTCCCCCACTTCAAAAACCTGGTTACATGTATGGTTGATGGTGGGTTGCTGTTGACATGGGCGGATCCAGGAAAAGTTGCAGAGTGGACAAGGTCATTTAGCCACAACACAAAAATGGTGCCACAGGCGAAAGTTTCGCGTCGCGTCATCATATACAACTGTGAAAAATTTGGAAGATTTTTGCAGCCCAAATGCCACTTGGCCCACCCCCAAGATCCGCGCCATGCTGTCACGACCACGTTCAACACACGTCGGTAGAGGTGCGCGCTCACGTATCCGCCCAAGCCGATGCCCAAGAAGAGCCAGGCAAGGCCAGTGAAGAGTGCCAGCACAGACAACGGATCTGCCTCGCCGTCGTTGGGTGGGCCAAAGAAGGTGACGCCGATAGCGAAAACTAAACGTTGATGCCAGTGGGGGCTCGCCGCCCAGCCGCGCCACCGCCTTGAAGAGCATTGGCCCAGCTCGCTCACTGAGTGTGGCGAGGAGCGCGGCGAGGAAGAGGGGCGTGCCTGCGCCCGCGTAGACGGCGACGAGCATCGCGCGACGCTCTCGTCTCACTTTCGAGTCGCCCTCCTGCTCTGCGGCGTCCTCCTGCCACCGACCAGCGGCGCCATGTGACTGTGTGTCCCAAAGTGAGCGAGCAAGGCCAGTTCGCACCCCACTGTTGATGGCGCACTCGGCGTGGTGATGGAGCGACCGCGAGATGGCCCTGAAGGCCGCGCCGGCGATAAAGAGGATGGCGAACATGGAGCCGATGACGAGCCACCACTTGGCGTTCTCCTGTGGCACAGAGCCCAAAAAATGGTTCCATCGAATAGTCCAGTTCCCATTCGTGGTTCGGCTCGGGCTGGTGGTTTGCTAAACCGAGCTGCCAGGGCTGACTTTGGCTTGACCAGACCAGTCAATGAGGAAGAAGTCAACTCGATACTGGACACTGTAGGTGTAGACAATGCTGACGTCCTCCGAAGTGCCCGATGGAAGCGCACACGGTTCGGCGCTCGCACACGACAGCTCGCCCTCGTCGCTCTTGTGCTCGATGCTCCTTGAAGCGTTCGCGTGTGCATGCGTGCGTACCCGTGTGTCAGGGTCGTCCTCAGCGATGCGTGACTAGAGATGGTTACAATTTCGAAAATAATTTTGTTTTATTAAAAAAAAATTTTTATTAATAAAAAAATGGGACCTTTCTTTTTTTAATAAAAAAAAAATTTATTAATAAAAAAAAGTGAAATTTTTCTGTTTTTCTCACTATATTTTACGTTTTCCCTTTAGTTTTTCACCAGTTTTGTGTCTTGCCTTCAAGATTGTGCCTGATACAGTGGTAAATTTGGCCCTTTGGTGCATTTATGCATTGAATATGGACATAGGTATAGGGTGTTTCTTTTTAAATTATCACATTTCTTTCTTGAATAACTTTGTTTCCTTTGTCGGATTGTAATGAAATTTGGAACACATATACCCAAGACTTTAGGATTTTGTCTGAAAAAAGAATCGTCGAATTCGGTTGAGGATTCCAAGAGTTATGGCGCTCCGAATCAAATGTCTCGTTTTTAGTGCCCGAGTTGGAGTGAAGGGAGCGGCGCGGCCGCGGGCTGTGGGGATGGAGAGAGGAATGGAATGGGGTGAGGGCGGATGGAGAGGTTTTAGTCGAGCGAGCAGTAGTGAATACTGTACGCCGATTAGACGAACCCGCGCCAATCAAAAGCAAAGTTTGGCGTTTGAAATTTGGCGTACAGTACTGGATAGTCACAATTCGAACAGTAAAGCTTGTAAAGCTGCCCAAAAACGAGACATTTGATTTGTAGTGCCATAACTCTCGGAATCCTCAACCGAATTCGACGATTCTTTTTTCAGACAAAATCCTAAAGTCTTGAGTATAAGTGTTCCAAATTTCATAACAATCCGACAAAGGAAACAAAAGTTATTCAAAAAAAAACAAATTTAAAAAACTAAAAAAATAAAAAAAATAAAAAAACCTGCGTGGTATACATGTTGTACATTGCACATACCATTGTACATTTTAGTGCGCCTGTGCGTGCAAAACGAGCTATTCATGTATTTGTATGGCCATTTATGCGTTTAATCATAGAATATGGACATAGATGCCACCACGTTCCCTGTGTGGTATATATGTTGTACATTGTACATACCATTGTAGATTGTTGTGCACCTGTGGGTGTAAAGCAAGCTATTTATGGATTTGTATGGCCATTCAATGCTTTTGCTTTTGCTATTGCTTTCACAATAGCTCTGAAACACCCTCTACAAGGTATATTTACACTAATATATGGCACCTTACATCGCCTGAACCCTCCTTTAATTTTGAAAATTTTTTTAATTAAAAAAAAAATTTTTTTTAATAAAAAAAACGGCCGATTTTTTTTCAAAAACCATCTCTATGCGTGTCACAAGCGAGCGGCATCCTCGCGGAGGAGTCAAAGCCAGTCAAACCTGCGCAGTTGGACGCTGATGGCGCCGATGGTGCTGGCGCCTTGGGGGAGGCCCTTGTCTTGGACGAACGTGTACTCGATGAGGAGGTCGACGTGGTTGAAGAGGTAGTGGTGACCTGGCTCGTGGAAGCGCTACAGAGGCGTGTGAGCGAGTATGACCATCCGTTGGCAGCTGCCAGCCAGCACACGCACGTCGTCGGAGCCGCAGACGCCCTGCCGATGGCCGCTCGCGTCCACGTGACAGCCCATGGGGAAGCCGAGACGGCACACGCGCACAAGCTCGTCCGTCTCGAAGCAGAGCGTCGCGACCGGCACGTCGCCGACAATCCTACACGTTACTGGCACCGATGCGTCGCCGAGACGACGATCAGTCCAAAGACGCACCAGTGGTGCCTGTAGCCCAGCTCCACGCCGCGTCGCAGTCGGTGCAGCCTGCTCGCCGAGGCTGGATCGTCCTTCCTCAGCGTCTGACGACACAGCGACTGGCAGTCACGCTGCTCGCCGAACGTCAACTATACACAACCGCGCGTCAGCATGAGCCCATTGCGGTTCCAGAATTGTGGGGTACCAGTCTAGTATACAAAAATTGTGGGGGGGGGTGGGGGGAAGGGGGTGGGTGTTGGAATACTAGTGAGGCCCCCAAAGGCCCCCCCCCCCCAGTTACAGGTGTGGAATGCCCCCCATCCCAAGCAAGTAGTATCACCCCCCCCCCCCGCCCAGGGTACAAAAATTCCGATCTTCGTTTTGGGTGGCCATTTTGTTTTTGGCAGGGGGCCAAGAGCGTGGTGGCGGAGGGGGGTTCGTTCACTGCCAGAGGGGGTCATAGATGACGTGAGATGACGTCATCGTCTCTGCACTGTCAGAGAGGGGGGAATCCGCCTAAAACGTAGATCAGAATTTTTGTACCTGGGTGGGGGGGGGGGGGGTGACACTACTCAAACATTCCTGTAACCGGGAATTGGACCTGGGGGGAGGGTTTGGGCACTTTCTGGGGGGGTGAAAGTCTGGAGGAGGAGGGGGTCTGGGAAGTAAAAAATAGGCACTTTTGGTTGATATTTGGTCAAAAAGACACTGTAAAAACCCTAAAATAGGTCCTTTTTAGTCAAAATACACTGTAAATAACCCAATATAGGCACCGTCGATGTTTGCTCAAAAGCAATGGACAAAACACATTACAATTTACTGTTTCACATTTCTGGGGGGGGGTTGGGGGGGGGTAGGGTCAAAGCCAGCAAGGGGAGGGAATGCCCCCCCCAAACCCTCCCCCATTTACTATGATCCCAAGAAGTCGCCCTTCCCTCTATGCAAAAGTGCTCGTTCGACGCTGCAGGCTGAGTTTGGCCGCACTCTTTGCGGCTTACTCGGTGTTCCGGTACAAAGACTGCAGCGACTCCCTTCCCTTGCGTGGGATCATCCCTTTGCTGCTTCTCGCCTGGCCCGCCTTCAATGGCGTTTTCATGCCCATGGGCGGCTTTTTCGCGTGGTCTCCTTTCGAATAGGCCCAGCCAAGGGCGCCAGCCGCAGGGACACGCTGCTTCCGCATGCGCCTCTCCTCTACTTGATGCTACCTCCATGGGCGGCCTCGTTGGTGTGAGTTCTCGTTGCTGAAGCACGAGGGCTGCTTGGTGAATACGAGTGCGTTTTAGCGCGCGTCCTGCTTTGGCACTGACGTGGACGTTGGCCGAACGGCAAATACGCGACTGCTACACTGCCACTCCCTGACGCGCGTGCAACCTCGCGATCTGTGTGCCTACTTTGATTCTCGCTACCTCTCGACGTCTCTCTCACGCAAAGACGAGTCTTCGTCACATCAGCAGCTAGTAGACTACGTGCTCGCATCGTTTGGTGTCGTCGAAAGCGCAACCGTATAAGCGCAGCGTCATTTTTCGGTTTTATGGGTCCTGCTGTGGCCCGGGGTATTACTATAGTTGGCAGGGGCGCGCGGGAAAATTGCCAATGTGTAAACGTGGGGAGCAGGGTATGCGGTTTTGAGAGGGGCTAAAAAGCCGCCCTGGCTGCCACCAACAATCCATACATTACTTACCTAAACTTGTATTAAAAATTGTTAAAGATGGGGATTACACTTGAGCTTAGGTTTAGGCGTAGGCTTAGACACGCACGTGCACGCACGCACGCTGCCTTGGCCTCGAGACTGACAATTGGACCAATGGGGGTAACACAAGATCAACTCGATCAATGTGTTGCTGGATGAGTGTGGTAATTGAGTTGCTGTCCATCTGTGTTTACTGTGATGCCATGCTGCACTGCTATCACTGATAGAGCACACAAATTCGATTATGATTTCAAGGTCCTCATGACATGGACAAGCGTAATGGACATAGAAGCAGCAGTTCACAAAACTTAACAGTTGTCACATTCGTCAGAACTGAGCATGCATCTTCAGCAGATTCGAGTTCTCTGGACCGTCGCCCAATCAGCCACAGCACTGCCAGCGCCAGCCAACGCCAGGGTACCACACCCATTCACCATTCGACGCCATGTCCGATCTGGGTTGACTGGCGGGATTGAAGGAACCACTTGACTATACAGCTTGGACGCCCAGTTCGACTTGTAGCTTGATGAAACTCAGAGAGTGACTGAGCAAGCGCTGGACGACCTCTCAATTTATACGCGAGCACTGTTGAGTAATGTGTTTGGTGTGACGCACAATCAAAGACAAAGTACGATTGATTGAAGACTTTGAACTCAACGCAAGTGCCAATGTGTTACACACTGACGCAAGTGCACTGGTCGAACGCACTCCATCACTATTCCCACCTTTACACTGTGTGTGCGTAACTCTGCGCGCACGCCTCATTGCCTTCCCACACTGCGCTGCACCCACAGTAGAGAGAGAAGGGCACGTGCACAGTGCACAATGAACACGCTGATTGCACAAGTACAATGTCCAAAGTCCTTGATTGGCCATGTTGAATGCGTCATGCCAACCAGATTAGGCAACATTGCTCACGTATAAATGGTGAGGTTGTCCAGCATTTGCTCAGTCACTCTCTGAGTTTCAACAAACTAAAAGTCGAACTGGGTGTCAGAGCTGAATAGTCAAGTGGTTCCTGCAAGTCCCACAAGTCCATCCAGATCAGACATGGCGTCGAACGGTGAATGGGTGTGGTACCCTGGTGTCGGCTGGCGCTGGCAGTGCTGCGGCTGATTGGGCGACCATACAGAGATCCCAAATCTGCTGAAGATCCCTGCACATTTCTGACCAATGTGACACCTATGTATATCATAATGCCTTTTGCGAACTGATGATGCTGTCTTGTACATTTGTCTTTGCGCGATCAACTTCGAAAAGAACATTTCGTTGATTGCAATCTAACCATGGCAGAGTGCATACCTACCTGTACATATGTATAGACACATTGTATTGGCTCATGTCATTTCTTCAAGTACTGATGATATGCACGCGTTTCGCTTGTCACAGAAGTTGACTTTGCAACATGCACACACACCACTGTGCTACGAGGCGTATCGAGTGGATGTATCGTGCAAGCGAACCATTACACACGAAACGAACCGGGTGTCACACGTAGAAAAACCGACACGACGGAAACAACGTTCTATGAAAGTACTCAGCTTACACAGGTACTGCAAACAAAACACCTTGAGATCGCAACTGTCAACGTTACTGATCTGAAGAGACTGACTGCATGCTGCTTTCTGTGACTTCTGCCTTCTTCTTCTTCTTCTTCTGGTTCCCATATAGAGGCGCTTAGATGCCGCCGCTTTCAGGGGCCGCAACGCCCCTCGTGGTGGCAGAGGCGCTTTTCTGTAACATTACTGCAAGTCAAAAGGCTGAAAAAAAAAGTATGAAGAAAAATGCTCGCGAGCGCCGCCCGGCTGCAGTGTCGACTTTGCTGATCATCTGGCCATTCGACTATCTCTATCTGCTACACACGTACTTCCCATGTACAATACATACGTGCGTTGGCTGCTCGTGCGACACACACACTGCGTGCGCTCTGGTCCAACGGAGCGGGAAGAACCAACCCCGAGTTTGTCCTCGACGAGCTCCAGGAGGGGCGCGAGGCCGGTGGCGCAGCAGGCGCGCACGACGACCGCGCAGCAGACGAAGCTGCAGACGGCCACGACCAGCTCCAGACACACGAGCGCCGTCCAGAACAGCAGCCAGTAGATCGGGTAGGAATCCAGCGCTGCTGCAAGAAAACGGTGGGCGTGCGTGCTTGCGTGCAAAATGCATACATTGCGCGGCACTCAGACACACTCGCGCCGGCCGTGACGAGGTGTCCCAGAAACCAGGAGCAGATGGGCATCGCCTGAAGGAGCACCGAACCCACGACGACGACCGGCTGCGCAGCAGCCAGCAGGCGCGATCGTTGCGAGGCGCTGCAACAACCGCGGCTGGTCTTTACGTTGCACACCAAACACACACGCGAGGGCGGATCTGCCCGGGGGCTGGCAAGGGACCCCCCCTCCCCCACCCCGAAATGATTTGCAGAGAGGGGTGTGAGGAACTTGCCAACTGCCCCTGCCGGGATTTGTTTTCCTCGATTCGCCCCCGCACGCACGCACGCACGCACGCACGCACGCACGCGTAGTAGCCGAGCAGGCCGGTGATTGCGACGAGCAGCAGGACGCCCACTGCGCCCGTGTGCATGGCCACCGCCTCGCGTCGGCTGGGACCGTACGTCGCCACGTGCACGCCGTTCACGAACATCAGGCAGACGCACAGCTGCAAGCACACGCTCAATATGCAAATCGTCGTATACTTTCCTTCAAAATTTATACAAAAAAAATGAGAAAAAAACCACGAACCGCGGCGAGCATAGCCTGCCTCTTGCTGTAGCGCTTGATGGTGGACCAGTTGTCGCTTGCGGCCGCAAATGAGGGCAGCGAAAAAGCCACTAATCGATAATTAAAAACGCGTAATTTTTTGCATATTTAAAAGAAAGCAACAACACACACAAACATTTGTCGTTGTCCATAACGCCTGAGTTTTCTTTTCACTTGTCAGTCAGAATGCAAAATTTCAAGAATTCTCGACCGCTGGAAAATAGACACAAATATATGTATTTTTTGCAGTCAACGCGGAACCTACCTAACTAGTACCTCGCAAATCTCTGAGACAATAAAATTTCATTTCACGCATGGTGGCGCATTGCGCTACTTTTCACCTTTTTAAACCTACAGGACCAGAGGGTATATACGTACGTACGCACTTGAAGCATACAACGGGTAACACATATGTACATATGGACAACCGTACAACGTTGAACAAAAAAATCGATACTGCGTACAAGCGAGTCAGGTCAGCGAAAACAGCGCGTGCAGCTGCTGGCTCTTTATCTAACGATGTACAGTACAGTAATACACTAAATAGCAAACACTTATTGATAGAAAAGAGAAGTCTAACCACCAAACAAAATCGATCGTATCACGGCAAAATAGATCGGGACGGAACGCAACGTTAGAGATTGGCAAACAGATCAGCATGATTTGCCTGATAAGAGTTACCGAATGTACCTGACGTGCAAATGAGCATTTCTGTAGCTCACTGCACTAAGTTCACTTGTTCTAAAGAGCATAGAAATTGCCCTATTTTTCAGTTGCAAATCAAAATTGTCAAAACCCAAATGCGAGTGAATGGGTCTGTCTCTACCATCAATTACTAGGTATATTAATCGATTGATAGAAATTACTATAACGTATTTTTGTAAATTAAGAAAAATGTACAGAAATTTTTATAGAAAAATGTTTATAGAAATTATTTTTGTATGGTACTGTCTGCAAATGTGGGTGTTTCGCCTCCACGTGGTAGGGAAATACTGAGCATAAGCGCTTATCGGTCCCAACTTCCGGCCTAAACAGCGCTTCGCAGAACAAGACGCGTCAGAAGGTGCGCAGAGCGAAAGCGTAATGCCTTCACAGGACGCGCACTCAGACAGAACAACTCGCTTGTTGGCAGGCACTAGGCAGGCAGAGGGCCGACAACAGTAGACGGAGGAGAATCGATTTTTCCGAGAGAAAGCACACCAATATAGCGCGGACACGTGTCAGGTCGGTCCGAAAAAAAAACAGGATAGACGCCTTGGTACCTAATAATAGTCTTGCCTCGTTGCGAAAGCGCTCTGCGGCCCACACGGAAGAAACCCTCAAATCTACTCTACATATAGATCAAACCGCACATTCTAACAGTCTCTACATCGGCAGAAAACCAAGGAATTGCATCATTGCATCACGCTACATAAAACGATTCTACGCAAGCAACACAGCGACCCAGCGCCTGTGCGGGTGATGCCTCAGCGCAATAGAACCCCGCCTAGAAGGCTGCCAAGTCGTGTTTGCGCTGGCGTTGCGTCAGCAGATTCGGCCAAACGACACGTCAGCGGCAGTGCGGCGCCATCACTTCCCGTCATACACGCGGCCGAATCATAAATAGTGTCCCCGGCAACGAGTGTTTGAAAGCATAGTGCTTTGGGGGCGCTATTGGAGGATTTACGGTAAGTCTGCACGAGCGGTGGTTTGAAAGCTGCACACGCTCTCAACAAAAAAAAAATCCGAAATCCGAAATTTCAAAAAGTGTTCGTCCGCTCTTCAAGTCGTGCTTGGTGGTGGTGGTGGTGGAGAGGCAGGCTGGCTGCTCGAGCCAGCTTCTCCGTCGCTTCCTTCTCAGAGAGTCAAGGTTTTTGGGAGATTTTGATCTCTCATGAGCAGATAGCTTTGAAAGTCTCTAGAAAACTCTGAAAGTCACCGAAAGACGCTCTCTGGCGGTCGAAAGGCGCCGAGCACAAGGATGACAGAAAGGATTCTGCAAGATGTCGTGGTTGTTGTTGGATTAGGGGCAAGGGCAACGCTAGGAGGCAGTCAATGGCCCATGCATAGCCATCTCCATGACGCCTTTCCGTCTAGAGCCGCATAACTAGCCAAAGATACTCGGAAGATCGCCATCTGTAATGCAGCCGCAGTGGGCCTGTGGCATAGTCCGCAAGGCGTTGGATTCCTGACCGCGAGGTCGGGGGTTCGATTCCTTGCTGGGCAAGGCCATGGCTACCCCCTTGGGCAAGAGGTTTAAACCACAGCTCCGGTTTCTGGCTGTACCGTGGCTTCGGCCAAAAATCAGTGCCAGGTGGGGGCCCAGCTTGCCTCGCGGCAGAACAACGCCCATTGTTATTTATACGGCGCCGCCCTGTGATCTTGTGATCCAGCTTACGGCCATTGTGCTGTGTCGGTGGTTGTCGTCAAAAATAAAAAAAAAATAAGGTGACGGCACGAGAAAATTCATGGAATGGAAAGTCCTCTGGTGGATCCATCAAGAATCGAACCCAAGACCTAGCGCGCAAGAGGCCGGTTCTCTGTTATCTGAGTTATCTGCCGCGAATTATGGCGACAGTTCAGGCAACAGGTTTATCGGTTCCGAATTGATTGCACTGCGATTTATATGTGTGTGCCTACTGCCTTACAGCGATCCGGTGTATACAATAGAATGGTCTTACTTACCGCCACGCATACGGTCCAAATAATTGTTCCAAATTGAAAACAGGCATTGTGCGGGCTTTGCTCAGCGATCAGCTCTGAATGGTCATTTTCACCGAGCCAAAGCATTGCTGCGCTCGTCAATGGAATGGAAGTATGCATAGCGGAAAAAGGCGATTGCAGTGCTGGGATTCGAATCTGGGTCTCAAGAATGTCGGTCCTCTGTGCTAACCTTACAACACACTCGCACGCCTACTAAACCACAAGTTAGATCGAGTCCTTGAGGTGCAATTTTCCAAAAAAAGAAATCCGAAATCCGAAATTTCAAAAAAGCCTTCGTCAGCTCTTCAAGTCGCGCTTGGCTTTATCAGTTCGCCGCAAACTTGCGCCCCGGTCCTCTCGGACCTGAAATAGCGACAGAGACAATCGAGGAACTACCTTAAGAGGCGTTCCACAGAATTTCCAGGTATCTGATGCACGCAAAAAAATAGATTTTGCTAAAATCGATTTTAGGGGGTCCAGATGAATGTCCCATTGGTGGTGGGAACGCTCGTTTCGACCATCGACCTTCACCTGCTCCGGAGGGGTCTCCTAAGTGAGACCACTGAAATGCCAAAAATTGACCAAAAAATGGGACTTGGTTGTTTTGGGCCGCCTCCCTCGAGGGTGGTGTGCCTAGGAGGGTGGCTGGTAGGTGGCACCACTAAGTTAACAACTCTACTAGGACACCCCAAGTTGGCACCTCTCTGCACCCCTCCTAGCTTATGTTACAATGCTCCAAAATAGGGTGCGCTAATTTTGCAAAAATGGCCATAAGTGCTGTGCCACCAAATATTTTTTGCCCAAAATTTACCAGCATCGGGAGAACCCTTGGGGCACTCTACTCTCAAATTTATAGAATCTAAAGCCCTGGCGTTCGGCAGTTATAAGCTGAAATTTTCAAATTTCGCGTTTTTTGGCGCGATTTTTTGCCCTTTTGTCATTGTCTTTCACGCAAATTGGCCCTCCCCTTCACGATTTGTTGTGTTACACAAGCCCGCATACATGGCTGACAATGCGCCGAACTTGAGCTGCACAGCTCTCAAACGTCATAGGTGCAAATCTCTCAAACGAACTTGTGTTGGCGGTTTTGCTGTGTTGTGGATGCCCTGTGACCAACCCAATGCTATGTATGGCGTCACGCACGGTGCTTCAGTAGCAACGCACCGTTTGGCAGAAACCAGCCACTATCAAATCCAGACAGTCTAGAAGCTCAACTACAGATTAACATGGCAGTGGTTGGCTATTGGCGCCACCGTTCAAAGGACATACTCCACCATGCAGTGGTTTGTGGTGGGCCTAGCTTGGTAAACGTTTGATGGTGTTCTAAAGTAGGTCTAATGGGTTAGATCAGTCAGAATCTGTGCATCTGTGTGTCCGAATCTGTCAAACTATGCGTTGCTAGTAAAGTACCATGACCCCATACATAGGTACATAGCATTGGGTTGGTCACAGGGCATCCACAACACAGCAAAACCGCCAACACAAGTTTGTTTGAGAGATTTGCACCTATGACGTTTGAGAGCTGTGCAGCTCAAGTTCGGCGCATTGTCAGCCATGTATGCGGGCTTGTGTAACACAACAAATCGTGAAGGGGAGGGCCAATTTGCGTGAAAGACAATGACAAAAGGGCAAAAAATCGCGCCAAAAAACGCGAAATTTGAAAATTTCAGCTTATAACTGCCGAACGCCAGGGCTTTAGACTCTATAAATTCGAGGGTAGAGTGCCCCAAGGGTCGCCCCTTTGGTGCTAAGTTTTGGGCAAAAAATATTTGGTGGCACAGCACTTATGACCATTTTTGCAAAATTAGCGCACCCATTTTTGGAGCATTTGGAAGGTTTTGGCTTATAACTGCCGAACGCCAGGGCTTTAGATTCTATAAATTTGAGAGTAGAGTGCCCCAAGGGTTCTCCCGATGGTGGTAAATTTTGGGCAAAAAATATTTGGTGGCACAGCACTTATGGCCATTTTTGCAAAATTAGCGCACCCTTTTTTGGAGCATTGTAACATAAGCTAGGAGGGGTGCAGAGAGGTGCCAACTTGGGGTGTCCTAGTAGAGTTGTTAACTTAGTGGTGCCACCTACCAGCCACCCTCCTAGGCACACCACCCTCGAGGGAGGCGGCCCAAAACAACCAAGTCCCATTTTTTGGTCAATTTTTGGCATTTCAGTGGTCTCACTTAGGAGACCCCTCCGGAGCAGGTGAAGGTCGATGGTCGAAACGAGCGTTCCCACCACCAATGGGACATTCATCTGGACCCCCTAAAATCGATTTTAGCAAAATCTATTTTTTTGCGTGCATCAGATACCTGGAAATTCTGTGGAACGCCTCTTAACATCTCTAATTAGGCTCTTTACTGGCCCCCTCCCCCCAAATGTCTACACCCCCCCCTTCTAAACAATTTTTAAATCCCTCTATTGCTCAACGGCGTCCACTACAACGAAGTCATGTTCCAGTAGTTCCAGCACCCCCCCCCATAATTACCCCCCCCCCCACAGCGTACCTAACCAGACGGCCGACCGGGGGGGGGGGACACGGGGGGGGGGTGGTTACCGAAATGGCCACTCGTGGGCACTGGCGGCGGACACGGGGGGGGGGGGGGGTGGTTACCGAAATGGCCACTCGTGGGCACTGGCGGCGGACACGGGGGGGGGGGGGTGGTTACCGAAATGGCCACTCGTGGGCACTGGCGGCGGACACGGGGGGGGGGGGGGGTGGTTACCGAAATGGCCACTCGTGGGCACTGGCGGCGGACACGGGGGGGGGGGTGGTTACCGAAATGGCCACTCGTGGGCACTGGCGGCGGACACGGGGGGGGGGGTGGTTACCGAAATGGCCACTCGTGGGCACTGGCGGCGGACACGGGGGGGGGGTGGTTACCGAAATGGCCACTCGTGGGCACTGGCGGCGGAGAGGCTGGCTGGCGGAATTCGAGGTTCAAGGTTTTGGCCAGGTGTCGAGCCATGGCCCTCACCAGTAGGGAACTCTGCAAGGATTTGCCCTGAAACAGAATTGTTGCCGTAAATCCTACAATGGTGCCCCCGGGGCGCTATTTTTTCAACCTCTCCTTACCCGAGGGCACTGTTGGAGGAGGGCTCTATGCTTGCAACAACCTCGTGGTACTCGAAGGGGGGGGCACTATTGGAGGGACACTAGGATTTACGGCATCGGCAATGCCGCGGTAGAGTTTGGAGAGTGTGACAGGAGGAGTGATGTCTTTCTAGTGTCGATGTGATGTGGACCATTTATACAAAGTCGAAAGCCTTACCCGATTCACTTCCCCGTTCGCGCCGACTTTGTCATTCGCCGTAGCAGTCGCAAGGCACAACAACGCGCCCAGTGCAATCACGACAGCAATGGATCTGCAGGATAAACGCCGGCAGTGTCACCGTAAATACACGCACGGTATACTGTAGTTTTAAGGACTCACTTCATTGCAGGATTACGGACCGCGAATCGCCAGTCTAGGCAGTCTAGGTTAGTTTTAGTCCCGAATTGATTGATTGCGAAGCGATTTAGGTATAAGCCTTATACCGATGAGGTGTCTTTCACAGATCCGGTAAACAATGGAATGGTCTGTCCGCACCACCACGCGCAGGGTACAATTGATTCAGTCCGAAAGCAGCCGACTTTGGTGCGGACTTTGCTCAGCCATCAGTTCTAAAGGGTTGTTTTCGCTAGTTGTGGACCAGCCTATTTTGATCTCTCCCTTGAGTTCGATGCGAACGTACATACGAGACAGCTGCGGGAGAATAGAAAGCATTGCTGCATATCGCAATAGTCAATAGGAGCTGCTTTGCGTTCGTACCCTACTGGATAGATCGCCGTGCCCTTTAAGAGCCGCTGACGGGTAAAATAGAGCTTTGGACGGCGAAAATCTTCAGGCACGCACGCACGCACGCACGCACGCACGTACGCACGCACGCGCGCGCACGCACGCACGCACGTACGCACGCACGCACGCACGCACGCACGCACGCCGCACCCCGCACGCACACGCACGCACGCGCGCGCACGCACGCACGCACGTACGCACGCACGCACGCACCAACTCTGTGCATTTTCCAGCCTCTCTTGCCTTTGCCGAGGGACTCAAATCCCACTCGATTTACTGGGTGACCCGATCTACTTTTAATTTTCAGTTTATTTACCGACGAAAAGTCCTTTTTGTTGCACCTTTTTTTTATAGTTGTTCTCTCAAAACGGTTCCGTGCCGATGCGCCAAAAAGCAGCCGTCTAAAGCGGAAAAGTCTAAGTGAGAGCCTAAGCCTAAGCCTAAGCAAGACCTAAGTCTGACCTAAGCAAGGCCTAAATCGCCTTCTGGCCGGTTAGAAGTGAAAGACAGTGACACCTATTGCGGCCTATTGCAGCCTATTCTTTGGCGCATCGGCCGGGCAGCCGCAAAAACACGCACAAACCAAAAAAGCTACCGTAATCACAGGTCAAGGCCGTGTCTTACTGGGCGTAGGACAAAACACGCGCTCCGCGCTCCGCGCTCCGCGCTCCGCGCTCTGCGCTCGTGCGCTCGTGCGCTCCTGCGCTCGTATACGGTATTCTGAAAAAAGCAACCGCATTTCACAATTTTCCGCACGTAATACAATGTGTTGACACACTGTAGCATAAAACGACAATGTTTATGGATGTTGCGACTATCCTGAAGATGCTGTGACCGATTCCACGCTTGAATTTTGAACTGCGGATGACACTTGAACCAGTCGCATTCCGAGCACAACGAGCACAACAGCTCAACAGCACAGCACAACAAGAACAAGAACGCTACAACAACAATAAAAATGCATCGAAGGGGTCCCCTTCGTCCGTTGGCGGCTCGTCGCTCGTCGTCGGCAGAGACGGACTGCAGGACGCCGTCATCTGGTCTTTTCTTTTTGGTCTGCTCATTTTTTTTTTATTCTAGGCGGTGGGTGGTGGTGCTGAGACGAGTTTTTTCTCGGAACGGGACAAAAAGGTACGCGCACCGCGCAATTTATGACCATCGGCGGTGGGCTACGCACCTACAACCTTCTTAACGTATGTAGGGAGTTGCGATGTAGGCGCGCCTGCGCCGCTGCTTGCCTAGCGCTGGGCGGGCAGCTAGTGCTAGCTAGTGACACTAGGGTGATTATTCCGCTTTCTAAATCGCCGCTCTTTATCGGCTGGGCCGCGGCAGCGTCCGCGAGTGCTCGCGCCGGAGCGCACGTCACAACGGGACGACCTGCGGGCGTACGCGCTCTCATTGCACCATAGAATATATGACTAAGGACGCGCGCGAGAGAGAGACGAGAGAGATCAACAAGAGAGACGAGAGAGATCAACAGAGATCGAGAAAACGAGAGAACGCGACTAGGGGGTGGCACGCTGTACACGTCGCGAGTGGGCATCCGGTGCGGAGCCCGACCCAGATGAACCCGACCGCTTGACTACTAGAGGTGTATACGGATTACGGATTACGGAGGGCGGATTTAGCTTTGACATTTGCTCAATACATATCGATATCATTCAAATCGATGCCGAATTGCGCCTTCGCGTGTTTGCAGTGCTTTTCGCCGACGAGAGGCATCACCTCGAAGAGCATCTTGACCATGTTCTTGCTATCGGAGGGGGGGCCAAGCGCGTCCAGTCAGACGCCGAGCTGCTCAACTTCGACTGCTCATGCCAGAAGAGGGGCGACGCCCGCAAGCGATTCTTCTGCGCCCACTCCTTGGCTGTCGCCGAGTACAACGGCGCCTTGCAGCCGTACCTCTTTCAACGCCGCCGAGAAGGCGCGTCAAGAAAGCACGGCCGCCGCTCTGAAGCACATCAAGTCCAGAGGTGGTCTTGTATTTACCAGCACATGCAATGTAACGTAAATCCTCAAATAGTGCCCCCGGGGTCGTATTGTTTCAACCTCCTCTTACCCGGGGTCACTATTACCCTCTTCCCTCTTACCCGGGGTCACTATTAGATGATTGACGGTAGGTACGGTATCTATCCATTGTACCCTAACCGTATGGTCCTCCGCCAAGTCACCAGCCCTTCAAACAGATTCCGGTCAGAAGAAAACGCAAAGGAGGTTCGATGGGCCGTCGAATACCGCGCCCACAAACATCGGCCACGTGGCGCCGCCGGCCTTCCTCTTTGGCGCGAGCGGCGAGCGCTTCTACTGCGACTGCGGCTGCCAGACGATGGCGCCATCGGCGGACGAGCTCCAGAGGGTGCCGCAGTGGGCCACGGCGCCGCCGTTGCAGCGCTTCCAGGACTTGGAGCAGCCCTTCGTCATCAGGAGCCTCAAGGCCTTCCTGGAAGAAAAGAAGGTGCCCAAGACTGGCCAGCACCGCACCAAAAAGTGCTGGGGCTGCAAGGTTCCCTAGACTTGTGCCTCTCCTCCTCCTCCTCTTGTGCCTCTCTCACGCCGCCCTCTAGCATCGAATCGGCTGGAAGGATCCGCCGCCGTTTGACGTTGTGTTCGTGCACAAGGAGAGGCACCCTTTCGAAGACTCCGCGGGAATGGAGCGCTGGACGGCGCAGAAGCAGGATTGCGCCCTGCACTTCCGACACGAGTCAGTCGAATGGCCGTGTCGCTTGTCGAATGCAAACTGGCGCGTGTTCCAGCTGCGTCGTCAAGAGGTACGCGCCATGCTTCGGCAAGAACATGGTCAAGATGCTCTTCGAGGTGATGCCTCTCGTCGGCGAAAAGCACTGCAAACACGCGAAGGCGCAATTCGGCATCGATTTGAATGATATCGATATGTATTGAGCAAATGTCAAAGCTAAATCCGCCCTCCGTAATCCGTAATCCGTATACACCTCTAGTAGTCAAGCGGTCGGGTTCATCTGGGTCGGGCTCCGCACCGGATGCCCACTCGCGACGTGTACAGCGTGCCACCCCCTAGTCGCGTTCTCTCGTTTTCTCGATCTCTGTTGATCTCTCTCGTCTCTCTTGTTGATCTCTCTCGTCTCTCTCTCGCGCGCGTCCTTAGTCATATATTCTATGGTGCAATGAGAGCGCGTACGCCCGCAGGTCGTCCCGTTGTGACGTGCGCTCCGGCGCGAGCACTCGCGGACGCTGCCGCGGCCCAGCCGATAAAGAGCGGCGATTTAGAAAGCGGAATAATCACCCTAGTGTCACTAGCTAGCACTAGCTGCCCGCCCAGCGCTAGGCAAGCAGCGGCGCAGGCGCGCCTACATCGCAACTCCCTACATACGTTAAGAAGGTTGTAGGTGCGTAGCCCACCGCCGATGGTCATAAATTGCGCGGTGCGCGTACCTTTTTGTCCCGTTCCGAGAAAAAACTCGTCTCAGCACCACCACCCACCGCCTAGAATAAAAAAAAAATGAGCAGACCAAAAAGAAAAGACCAGATGACGGCGTCCTGCAGTCCGTCTCTGCCGACGACGAGCGACGAGCCGCCAACGGACGAAGGGGACCCCTTCGATGCATTTTTATTGTTGTTGTAGCGTTCTTGTTCTTGTTGTGCTGTGCTGTTGAGCTGTTGTGCTCGTTGTGCTCGGAATGCGACTGGTTCAAGTGTCATCCGCAGTTCAAAATTCAAGCGTGGAATCGGTCACAGCATCTTCAGGATAGTCGCAACATCCATAAACATTGTCGTTTTATGCTACAGTGTGTCAACACATTGTATTACGTGCGGAAAATTGTGAAATGCGGTTGCTTTTTTCAGAATACCGTATACGAGCGCAGGAGCGCACGAGCGCACGAGCGCAGAGCGCGGAGCGCGGAGCGCGGAGCGCGGAGCGCGTGTTTTGTCCTACGCCTACACCCTGATTTTTGACCGTATTGCACAGTACCTCCTAAGGTGGATAGGCTTTGTCCTAAAAGATAGAGCAAACTCCTAAAGCGCGCAAGTTTAAAATGTCTATGCTTGCGCACCACATAAATAGTTTTAACAGCGACATAGTGCTCTGTTGCTGCAATCCGTTCAATTCGATTAAACGCAACTCAATGCAATTCTATTTCGCAATTAATTTGTAAGCGCTAAAGTCGGTTGTGCGTGCAATTCTCTCGCGTTGATGCAGTTCATCTCTCAAATCAACCCCGTTGTTCTCGGCGCTTGCGCATGACGCTGACCAGCCGACCCGATACACGGACCTGACAACACTAACTATTGACGGCACGAACACGATGCCTCTCGGTGGGGTTTGTCCTGTGACGGTGATTTGATGGGCATGGGCAGGCCGTCTTCTTGACCGTCTGCGGCGGGACGTGCACGTTGTTGTTGGATTTGGGGCGACGCTAGGAGGCCTGTCAATGGCCCATGTAGCCTACCCATCTCCATGACGCCTTCCCGTCTACAGCCGTATGATTAGCGGAAGACTTTCGGAAGAACGCCATCTGTAATCTAGGGCAGCGATGGCACGAGAAAATCCATGGAAAGGGAAGTCCTCGATCTAGTGGCGCCATCAAGAATCGAACCCAGGACCTTGCGCGCAAGAGGCCGGTTTTTTGCCACTAGGCCATGCCGCTGCCCCGACGTGCACGTAGTGCGGCCTGTCCGCCTTGTCGTCGGCGCCTGCGGGGAGAGACAAAGCACACTCCTCGCTCGTCCGTGTCCACTGCCACGTCGCTGAGAGAACAGAGGCGCACCACCAGGCAGCAGTGTGTGGCGCCGCCGAACGCTGTCGGTGCTCCTACCGTTGATGTAGAGCTCGCCGACCGCGTCCTTCAGCGCCTCGTCCAATGCCTTCGCCACGAACGCCTTGCCAGCGTCGTCAGCGGCTACTGCCCCTGACCCAGCACGAAGTCGACGACATTGGCGGGGAAGTCTGACCGACGCGACACCGACGTCGCCTTCGACCTCTCGAAGCAGGGTGCGAGGCACCGGCACGGCCTCCTCCATGGTCTTATTGAATAGACGAGGCAGTTGCTGAGGATGGCGGCGCTCGAAGCCTTGTACAGCGCCACGTAACCCTGGGTGGAGAAGTCATTCGCTGTTCACGCGCCGACCACGATGAGCACCGATACCGACGACGACGCACCATGAGATGAGAGACGTACAGGAGGCGATGTTGGCGCCGATGGCGGTTAAGTTGAACGGTGTGACGAAGTAGAAGTGTGGTCGCGACGAAGTCTTGCCAGCAGCGACCACTCACTTCGCGACGGGCTGCCGAGCACAGATGGACAGAAGCGCGAGCACCTCGAGCCCAGTGTAGCGCAGTCGATTCGTGCTGATGTCCGTGTCGGTTGGTGCTCAGGCTGGAACGGTTCACAGACGAGGCAGCGCAAATATTCGCACCCGCTGCCGAGACGCACGTCAACGTATAGCTTACGTAACCTCCACCTTCGTCGACAGAGACGATTAAGTTTGCTGCACGGCCGGTCGGCGCGTTGGCGGTCCTTGTGTCGACAAGGTCGCCGGAGTCGCCCCCGTCCGGCGACGGACGGACGGCCGCCCGCCAGAATGCGAGCAGCTGGCAGCGGCGACGCTCGCTGCCAACGGCAGGAGTGCTACTGTCGACGAATCGCTGCCAGTGACGCACACGCGCGCAAAAATGTTGCTCTGCCGTTCGGTGCGACGGCGGTCGACAAGAGGATCATTAGAAAACGTAGAAACAATTCAAATTTGCGCCTACAGTGTTTTCGCTAATTTCTACAGTATGTTCGCTATTTTCTACAGTATGTTCGCTATTTTCTACCGTAGAAAATTTGCATATTAGACAACGTCACGACACGCCTCCTAACACGCTTTCAATTTTGGCATCCTAAATGCGCGTAAGGCGTTAAAGTGGGCGTTTCATCCCACCAAACATTCAAAGTTGAAATGGTGTGTTTACAATATCACCAGGACAATGCCAAAGAACGGGATAGACAAATGGCACAATCGAAGAAAACGTCACAATTACTAACTACTTTGTTTGAAGCAGTGTGTCCTATGTCCTGAACAAAACTGATCTTGCTTTTTCTTTAGGTGTACCATTGGCATTGTCACAATCGGTTCTTTTTCTCGCTTTCCTGTTCTAACCCGTGAGTATCAAGGCATTGATGAGATACCTTGCTATCTTGGCAAACCATTTGTTGGAGCCAGATACAAGGATGTCAACTTCCACAGACAGAAATTCTTCACTGTTCTTCTTGCTGTTGATGAGGTCCAAAATGACGAGCTACAATTAGGAAAAGAGTGAAGCAGCATTTCCCACAAGGCTGACAAATGTTGAAAGTTGTGCAAGGTTTGTTTTGTAAGACACACAATGTTGCGCTTTTTTAAAAGTTCCATATACCGTACTCCATTACCATTGGAAGATGCGCGACTGTTTTAGCTCCGTTTTCCTTGAAGTACACTGGCACAGTGACCGTTTCGAGTCGTTTTCTCAGTCCGCTGCCCAGCATTTTCAGAATCAGTTTTCCAACCGTTTTGCCAGGGTTCAGAATCAGTTGAGCCCAGTCCTTCCAGTTCAGTTTTTTCACAACAGACACAAGGCCGACTGCAGCGCCACTGCCCATGCTCTGAACAAAGCTTGAATCGGTTTGATGAGCAGGTATATGTTTAAAAAAGAGGTTAGAATGTAAGATGTCAGAAAAAAATGTGTTTTGAAACATAGATGCCGATTCAGGTAAGCAAATTTAGATTGTACAATCAGTTACCAGCTACAATTGGCAGAGGAACATGTGAGTGTGGTTTGTCCCTATCCTCCCCTCTCTTCTAAGTGAACAACAAGGGTAAAATTTGGTGGCAACATACTGAAATCTCAGGTTGTACAACTATTGCAACAAAACAAACCTTTGTCAGTGTTTTCTGCATCGCTGGCAAATACGTTTTCTGGACATATTTTTTGACTTCATTCTTTCCTTTGTTTTTCACGTTCTTATCAGCATTTGCAATGCCATTCTTTGCCGACTTCAGCTCCTTCGTCATAGTCTTCCGCATGCCATTCTCAATGCTTTGGGCCACGTTTCTAGCTTTTGCGGGCTTTTTCAGTTGCATTCTTTCACCTTTCACTAGCACATTGCCAAGATTCAGTTTGTTTCCGGAGATGAATACGCCCAGATTCACCTCGCCATACAGAGTCTCGACAAAGAAGTTGCGGACCTTCTTGAAGGCGACGTCGACCATGTCCTTGAAGAACCGCTTGAGACTGACCCCTTTCACTCGGCGCAAATTTCGCGCTTTTGCTTGTTTTCTCTTTGCCTCCGCGATGGGACCGGGCCGACTCATGGCTTCGCAAATGCTAATGGCCAATGCGATGACGACAACCAACAGAATGAGCACAGCGCTTCTTCGAGTTTGAGGAGACATTGTCGAGCTTGTTGGAAGCTTGTTGGAGGAGCTTCAACGACTAACTGATGTAAATGATTTTGTAGTATGGAAGCCTAATCGCTTGTTCACCCCCCAACTCTGACAGCCTCTGTTTGTTATGAGCCAGCTGCGTAAACGCCAAAACACTGCCAGCCCAACCTCCATGAACCCAACATCTGCCAACAAACCCGAAGCATACAAAGCATGGAGATTGTATCTGCTGTTTGCATGGAGGGAGTGATTTTTGATTGCGTTTGCCTATGCGATGATGAATGAATGGCCCAACCAGAACACGGTTTATGCGGGACCGTTTGCGCTCATGTCAAACCCAAACGCTTTACACTCATACTGAACTTGCGACCACGCATGCATGCACATTACGTGCCACCGCGTCATCATTGTGTTCATGTTCAATGTTCATGAAGGCACTATAAAATAGCGGGATCAAGCATTTCTTTCTAGTCCGTCCAAGGCGCCAAGTCTTTTTGCTGCTCCCACCATACGTCTACCGCACGCAACGTATCGTCCGATCAACAACAAAAACTAATCTATCGCTACATGCATGGGAGTATCTCTCTGTGCGTGCGCGCGACACCATAGAACAAAAGCCTACTGCAATGCTTTCACATAAAAATCTGCTTATAAACGACGGTTCTACTTTGCTAAGGGCCACTATTGCAGGCAGAACTATTGCATTGAGATATTCACTATTGGAGGATTTTTCGGTACCAATTCAATCGTCGAATCTAGGAAGGCCGCCAACGAGAAACTTGAAAGCGAGCGTGTCATCTTGCCAATACGGTTCTTGCCGAAATTCTCAATGTGCCTGGAGAGAAAGGCTGCGTAGTGATTGGTTTTGTATGTAACGGCAGCTTAGTAATGGGGGAATCACACCCGGGGGGGGGGGGTGGATGGGGAGGCAGTTCAGAGGGTGGCCAATTTTTTCTAGGGGGTCGGTTCCTGAAAGATCCTAGTGGGTGGTTTTTTCTCTGGATAGTACTTGGGGTAGCAAAACATGAGAAGTGCGCTGTAGGAAGAGACTGGGCTCGGGCGATCGATCAGGGTGTACAACACTATCTTCGTAAAAAAAGTGTTACAGTACGTTTTGCTTCGAACTTGCGCCACTTGCGCTTAAACTGCGTCGCATACGGTACGCGGAAGTTCGAATTCGAACCATTCTCGCCCCAATTGTTGTTCCACTCGCTGACCGCAATCCAAGATGGCTGTTTCAGTAGTGGATCCGTGCCCCATCCGATCAACTTGAGACCGTGAGTGCCGGTTCTTTCGCCCCAAGTACGATGGTAAATCCCTGCAAGAACGGGCGCTTCAAATGTACACTCAGTACTCAAGTTGATCGGATGATCCGATCAACTCTCAGACCGTGAGTGCCGGTTCTTGCGCCCCAGGTGCGATGGTAAATCCCTACAAGAACCCGCGCTGTGGGATTTACGTTCGGGAGTGCCTGGACGCATGTGCGTAGGTTGGCGACCCTTGGCGTGACAGCACCTTATTATTTGAGCGTCACCTAATGCGTAATATAAATTAGGGCCACACCGCGTTCGTGACCCTACTGTACACAACGAAATCGTGCACACGTTCGAATGATCTGAATACGCTGAATGATACGAACGAGAATGATACGTTCACGCGGAGTACGCCAAGGAGCTGGGCTTGCAATCAGGCCTACAATCCTAACGAGCCGAATTGTGCTTGCTCGGTTATCACGATCATGCGCGGCGACCGGCCTCAGGTCCGCTGCCAACCTGTCGGAAGCAGCTGAGCCAGCAAAACCACCCCATCGTTGTCGCACCGGCACAGGCAGTTAGTTACAAGTCTGATTTGAAGACTACATTTTCGCATAAAGAAGACTACAAGCCTCTCAGCCTAAGTCTAAGCCTAATACTGCGTGTCACATATGCTAAATGGAAAAGTAGTTGAAGTCCGTTCAGAAACAGTTAAACTAGTGTAAATCAATTGTAGGCAATAAAACCGGGCTGTTTTGATTAAACAGGGTGGGCCAGCCTTAACTCCACCTCTTTGTTCAAGTATGCATCTCGGGGGCGGATGAAGCGATTAAGATGAAATTTCAACATTTATAGTAGAACCGTCTAACTTAGACTTCCTCCAAGTTTCAGCGAAATCGATAAAGGTTTCAGTTTTCAAAATGGCCGCCGTCGAAATCAACGCATTTTTCACAAACGCTCTATCACGGATTGGCAGATTTTTTGAACAAAGCTCAGGGTTAAAGTTCGGCGACGTATTTTTAATGGCCTCTTTGAGTTCGGCAAGAGTCTTGCACCCTTGCGCGTACATGTTCGGTCGGTTACGGTCGGGTACGATCATACCTGTAACCGGGAATTGGACCTGGGGGGGGGGTCCGAGCGCTTTCTGGGGGGGGGGGTGGTGGGGGGGGGGGGGGGTGAAAATCCGGAGGAGGGGGGGGGGGGGGTCTCGGCAGAAAAAAATGGGCAATTTTTGGTCTATTTTTAGTCAAAAATACACTGTAAAAAGCCGGAAACATAGGTACTTTTTAGCCGAAATACACTGTAAATAACGCAAACTAGACACTTTTGGGTCGATTCTTGCTCAAAAACACTGTACAAAGTGCATTTATTTAGCAATATAGTATGTAGTAGAAAGTTTTCAAAAAGTCTGGGGGGGGGGTTGGGTGGGGTTTCGCACGAACCTGGGGGGGGGGTTGGGGGGGGTCAAAACCAGCAGGTGGGGGAAAGACACCCCCCAACCCCCCCCCCAGTTACAGGTATGGGTACGATCGCTAAACCAGCGTTCTGTGGTGGCGCTTTTTGGAACTAAACTTTGGATCGACGAATAACTTCAGCTTGATTATCCGTTTTGTAAAATTGTTTTACAATGTGACCGCGCGATTCCAAAGAGAATTTCTGCCGCGATATACCCGCCTCGCAAAAAATTGTTTTGTTTCAAAGGCAGCACAACAGTTCTTTGAAAACACACATTTTACCGTATACAAATTGTTTTGCGCGTAACTTTTGAACAACGTAATAGATATAGCTGAAACTTGGAGGAAGTCTAAGTACTGACTGACTGCTACGTGTGTTTCAAATTTCATCAAAATCGCTTCATCCACCCCTGAGATATACTTGAACAAAGACGTGGAGCCAAGGCTGGCCCACCCTGTAAGTAGATGTGCTGCAAATAGCTTACTGTATCAGTTTACATCAAGCGTTTGGCCGTGTGGTCCCAAGTACAATTAGGTAACGTCTGGCCAAGTCCGAAAATAATAAGATGAGTGTGACGTCAGGCCAAGGGTTGCCGCGCAGGTTTTTTAGGCGTTCGTCGCGCACCCGAGTCGTAGAACCAGAAATCGTGAAAAACTTCGTAGAACAGCATTAGTGGTCCGTTTGTCATAAGTTCCTTCTTCACCGTGGTAATGTCCCAAGCCATTGAGTAGTAATCTCCGCCTGAACCACAATAATATAATTAATGCAAATTGAAAGGGAAATGTAGAGCAAAACCTTTTTACACATCCAGTTAGTACATGACATTTTGCACGTATCATAAGTGCATAGTTTCAGTGGCCTTCCCCAATGTCTGATCTTGCCTACGTCACCATGTTGTGTTTGGATTGCATCAAATAAAACAGTTTAAAACAGTGGCATATTGGCTGCCTATTGTGATGGCGCGGAGAGTCCGCCAAACCGAATCCCAAAAACCCTACCTGAACCTAATTCGACTTAACGATCCTGCCTCACCATAATATTTGGCCTCCTTCCAGGGCTGTCCACTGAGACACTTGCGCTCGCAGATGGGTTTGCTCTTGGTCATACCCAGGTCCTCACAGTTGGGTCTGGTCCTGAGCTCCGGCTTGGTGAGGTGGTGGTCGCACGCATAGACGGGTGGGTGCGGGAAGGGCATGCAGTCCGTGGAGACGATGCCCTCCTCCTTCCAGTACCTCAGCATCTGTTCGGGCGTCCGGCCTCCACCGCAGCTGAAGAGAGTAAGTGGCCTTGCGTGTGAAAAAGACCTGTTCGCATGGTGTTGCAGGTGCGGTTGAACCATGGACCTAATGGCTTTCTTCAAGACATCAGGTCCATGATCATACCTGTAATCGGGAATTGGACCTGGGTGGGGGGGGGGGAGGGTTTGGGCACTTTCTGGGGGGAGGGGTAAAAATCTAGAGGAGGGGGTTCTGTGAAGGAAAAAAAAAGGAATTTTTGGTTGATTTTTTGGTCAAAAAGACACTGTAAAAACCCTAAAATAGGTACTTTTTAGTCAAAACACACTGTAAATAACCCAATATAGGTACTTTTTGGTCGACTGTTGCTCAAAAGCACTGCACAAAACACATTACAATTTACCGTTTCAAATTTCTGGGGGGTGGGGGGGGGGGGTAGGGTCAAAACCAGCAAGTGGGGGGAGGGAACACCCCCCCCCAACCCAAATACCCCCCCCGACACACGTATGGTGGGACCCCCACAGTTACAGGTATGTCCCTGACTGGTTGAAACGGGGTCATGGGTCTATGTGCGGCGGTGTAAATGAATCTTTTAAACATATCTTGGAACCATTTCGGGGCAAATTTATAACTATTTTAAATCAAAACATTTAATAAGACATTTTTATAAAAAAAATATTAAATCGGACAGTTTTTTTTTTCAACTCTGGAACTGGAATGAGAGAGCAGCAGTGCTCACCAGTATGCCCGTTTGCACAGCATTTTTGGACAGAATCCTTCCTGTTTTCCAACTCATTTAACGTGCTGATGCAAACAGTGGCAAATTTCGCCATCAGGAATGCTAGTAAATGCCGTTTTGACCAACTCCCTCCCAGTTGACAGCTGACACTATCGGGTGGTTACAAATAAGATATAAATACAAACAAAATAAAAATAAGATCTTGTCCCCTCCGCCCTTATTTCTTTGGATCCGCCGTGGTGTGGTGGCAGGGGATGGAAACGACTGTCCTTACGCGTCGTTGACGTCGTTCACGCAGTAGGGGCAGCACATCATGATGTCGTTGGCCGAGAGGTAGGGTTGGTGCTTGCCTCCCGAGTGGATGCAGACGCGATCCGTCAGCATTTGCGCCATTGCAGTCGAGTAGCAAGAGGCGCAGTTGCCCTGGTCGGGTGCGAAGCCAATGTACTTGCAATGGGGCCACCTGGAAATGGAAAAAGAAGCTGTGGGGAGCATACCTGTAACCGGGTCTTAAAGAGTGGGGGAGGGGGGAATGGCCGAATTCTGTGTGGGGGGGTGTGTGGAGCAAAAAGTGGGTGCTAGCTAGCCATTTGTGAGTTATATTGGTACTTTTGGTCAAAAATGGGTATAAATAGGGTCTAAACAGTGTTATTTAGCTGTTTTACGGTCATATAACACTGAAAAACACTGAAAACCACCAACACTGACTCAACATTTACGCACTGTTATCGATTTGCCCAGACTGAAAATCCCTTGGGAAAATTCTGGGGGGTTGGGGAGTGGGTTTCGGTCAGTGGCCGCGCTACATAGGGGCAGGGAGGGGCGGACTGCCCCCCCCCCCCTAACTTCAGGACTGCCCCCCGTAACTTTTCCTCTCCATCATGTGCAAGAGCTTGTGTTGTGTGTGTAGGTACATAAGAAATTTTAAATGAGAACCTTTGATTAGAGGACAGGCGAGTCCTTATTCATTGCCAATCAAGATATTGAGACAGAGTCATAAAAACATGGCTGAAGGAGAGCGCAGCCCACTCAATAGCGCGCTTCACCCGTTCTGGCGGCGCGTAGATAGGCTTTCGCACGCACTGCCCTCCCCCAAAAGCGCAGACATGCAAAGCTTGGTGGTTGTTGGGAATTTGCTGAGATGTTTTGCAACAGGGTACCTATACCTCGACCTCAAAGGGCAGAGACGAGGGGCGAAGGGCACCTAGAATACTATCAGGCGGCGACTAACCCTCGCCGCCTTCGCTTTACTATATCCGCCCGGCACCAGTTGGCTCACCCCTGGGCCGGGCGATCAACCTTCGTTTTAGGCCGTTTGAGAGTATATAGCTCCATGCGCGGACACTCTCAGCCCCTGCGTCGCCTGCCGATACGCCGCAGCCGTCGTCAGGGCCGGTCTCAGTGAAGAAGAAGAAGAAGAAGAGGGGCGAAGGGGCGTATGTAAATTCTACTCAAAAAATGGAGAGAACGTCGTTCAACAGCCAAATTGCGCCTGCGGCGCAAGGTATAGAGGACAAAACTTTGGAACAGCGCTAATTTTTAAGAAAAAATGGGCATTTTTGGTGCACGTTTTGACGCGTCTGCCACAGCCACAATTGAGCAGTGTCCTAACTATTTGGGAATCATGGGAAAGATTAGGGATCTACTCTGTGAGGTTGCCAAGGGCTTGGGCAAATATAAGCGGAAAATAAGCGGAAATAGTCAGCTGTGAATTGGGTGGGGCAGAAAAAAATTGCTTACGTTTCTCTTCGATTATTTCTTGTGACGGTTTTATGTACATTCTGCCTCTAAACCGTTCGCTTTTGGTGGAGGAAAGAGTGGGCGGAAACGTGTCAGCCAGCATACTCCAATAGCAGGTGCAGGATCGATCAAGGTGAAGTGTTTGTTGAAGAGAACATTGGGTTGGCCTTGGCAGAGTAAAAAATTTGCCTGCGGCGCTGGGATTTCTGAGAGGGCGATGTACATATACCTAGGTGTACGTATTTTGGGTCTTCATGTATCGACTGTTTATTACCTCTTCTTTCCAAAAAGGCATCTTTGCGCCTACTCCATGTAGCACACTTTTAAGCTGACATCAGACACTGGTCGACGGTTGTAAGTAAGAGTCACCAGTATCTTGCCCTCCCCGAAAATATTCCTGGACCCATGCTGCTTATGCTGGCTTGTACAGCTCCACCTTTTCAAACTGCCCCCTGTAACTTTCGGACTGTCCCCCCTAACTGTGGATCCTGGCGCCGCCACTGGTTTGGGTGGGTGTTGGAAAACTAGTGGGGGAGGGTTACAGTTACCCCCCCCCCCCCCAGTTACAGGTATGGTAGGGAGCTGTGTTTTCAACTGGCCCACTCAACAACAACAGCGTTTCATGTTTATCTTCTGTACTTCTGTATCTCCCTATTTCCAGGATTGGAATGAGAGGCAGAGTCATTTGTGTAGCAGGGGCACTAATCAGGGACTCATGACATGTCTAGTATGGTCTACACCAGACACTTTTGACACGCATCATGCTTGAGAAGGGAACATGCTCGTTTTCTTAGCAGACCCAACAGACCTCTCTCTAGCATCAAAGCGCTCCGGAATATCAAAGTCTGGTATCTCATAATCTTGGTTGTACTTGATGCAAGGTCTGGTGCTGTTCCACCACCACGATTCATGGGTTGAGGGCCCGGCGAGCGTTGGCACTTTGAACTTCCAGTGAAGGAAATCTTCCACATCGCTGTCTGGCAAGATTTCGCCACCAGGCCACACGGCCTACAAACGCAACATCAATTGACAGCAGATCACTCTGGCAAATGACATTGACTGTGCAGTGATACCTGTAACTAGTGATGGCAATTTTGACGTTTTTCATTTTTAGGTAGGTAGGTTAGGTAAAACTGGTCACAAAGAAGCCTTAGGTAGGTTAGGTTAGGTAAGCTAGATCTTCTGCTAGGTAGGTAGGTAATCGGTCAAATTCTTTAGGTTATAGGTAGGTAACTTGTAAATCCAAGTGTCAGGCAAGAGTGCATGCATGTAGTGTAAACCTCCGAGTAGTCCTTGCCAGCACTACGCATTCAGCTTATCTTTACCCTGGACAGTGTTAGAGGAGGTTTTAAGAGTCTTAACTTGAAAGCGCTCACCAAATCCAAAATGCAATAATCAAGCTTGTCAACATGTAACAGTGATTTCAGGCGTGTGTGTGTGTGTGCGTGCCTGCCCTGCCTGCCTGCCCTGCCTGTTTGCGTGCGTGCGTGCGTGCGTGCGTGCGTGCGTGCGTGCGTGCGTGCGTGCGTGCGTGCGTGCGTGCGTGCGTGCGTGCGTGCGTCCGCGTACGTGCGTGGATGCGTGCGCGCCGGAGAGCGCGTGCTGGTGAGTGCGTGCGTGCGTCCGTGCGTTGGTGCTTGCTTGCGTACGTATGTGTGTGCGTGCCTGCCCTGCCTGCCTGCCCTGCCTGTTTGCGTGCGTGCGTGCGTGCGTGCGTGCGTGCGTGCGTGCGTGCGTGCGTGCGTGCGTGCGTGCGTGCGTGCGTGCGGGCGTGCGTCCGTGCGTGCGTGCGTGCGTGCCGGTACGTGCGTGTGTGCGTTTGAAGTTGCTTGGTTGTTTGTCGTTAACATCCAGTGCGTGAAAACACCTCTTATTAATTAATGAGTGTAAGCAGTGAATACACTAATGTGCACTTCTTGCTGTATGCGCACAATTCAAATACGGAAAATTTTATAACATAGCCTACATATTCTAAGAATCACAATCAAATCAGAATCCCCCATCACAAAATCCTGGATCGGTCACTGATATACTTCACACTTTCTGCAGCACTAACAGGGTGAGGGCAGATGTTTCAATCTGGGCGAATCCAGAGTACTTGGAGGCGGCAGTATTGCAGGCTTTATGTGAGGCTACAGTGAGTTTGATACACATCATTTTTTAAAACGGACGCCCCGAATCCCCACCCCATGATTGTTCTTCCTATGAAGATCGCCCCTCTGAGCTGAGACTGTATATTACTGTACAACCTATACCATGTTAAGTTTGAGGGAATGATGTCTCGAGTCCAAACCCCGCCCACACACTGATTCAGTAGGTGTTCTTGAGTAGCGTTCTTAAAGTAAAACGATTCAGTTTCTGTAGACTACATAGAAGGACTACAATGTATTCCAGGCTACGAATATCTCGACACAGACGCAGCTGACAAAGAAATAATATTCTTGCCAACGACAACAACCAGGCAAATCCGACCGCCAGAAGCGAAAACAACGGCCACGTTCGCCTACTGTATGTGCAAATGCTGCTGTTTGCACATACCATTTTTTGGCTCCATGAATTTTTGCTTAGGTAGGTAACCTAGTAGGTAACGGCAAAATCTAGGTAGGTAGGTTAGGTACAGGTAGCTCGAATTTCGCGCTAGGTAGGTTAGGTTAGGTTACCTAGGCCGAAAAAAGGCTAGGTAACCTACTAGGTAGGTAACCTAGCTAGGTAGGTTGCCATCACTACCTGTAACCGGGTGGAAGAGTGGGGTGGGGGGGGTAGCTGGCCGATTTTGGGTGGGGGGTCTCCAGAGCAAAAAGTGGGGGGGGGGTAGCTGGCCATTTTTTGACTTATACTTATACTTTTTGGTCAAAAATGGGTATAAATAGGCTCTAAACAGTGTTATTTAGCTGTTTTACGGTCATATAACACTGAAAAGCACTGAAAAACACCAACATTTACTCACTTCTATCGTTTTAGACAGAGTGAAAATCTCTTGGGAAAATTCTGTGGGGGGGGGGGGGAGTTGGGCGGGTGTTGGAAAAATAGTGGGGGGGCCCCCAACACCCCTCCCCCCCAAACCCACCCCCAGTTACAGGTATGTGTGCAGTAGGGCGAGGAGAGGTGGGTGTGTACCAAGAGCCAAGTTACCAAGTTTATGAGAAAAAGAAGAGCAAAATAGTAAAAAAACAACGCTAGCCCAACGATCCGTTTTTATTTCGCTGCGCGTCAGCGCGTCGAGTTCGTATACGGACGGAAAAATTCGTAATGGTCTGTCCGTCCATTCGTCCGTCCGTTCATCTGTCCATCCGTTGCTGACCGGTTCTCCTTTATGGCTTGACGGATCGGGCCGAAAATTTTTTTGAGCATTCTTAGGACCAATTTGGAGATGCACCATTTTTAGATTTATTCTAAAAAATTTGCAAAAAAAAGTAAAAAAAAAACATTTAATATTTCTGTGTCCATGAGCAAAATTTCTGTGAAAACGCATGCTTTTAAAAGGATAGGGCCCAATCTGGGAGGAAAATTTTTTTCTGGGACCAAAATTTCTGTGTCCCCGAGCAAAATTTCTGTGAAAACACATGCTTAAGGATAGGGCCCAATCTGGGAGGAACATTTCGGTGCCTGAGAGCAAAATTTCTGGGTCAAATCTGGAAAAACGCATCATTAAGGATAGGACTAGGATGTGTCCCAATCTGGGACAAAATTTCTGGGTCCGGGAGCAAAAATTTCTGGGTCAATTTTGAAAGTTTCCGCCGCGTTATTTTCCTAGGCTAGTGCTATGCTCGTGCGTTCGCCAGTACGCGCGTTGGTCCAGCCAGCCACCCACTCTCCTTCGCTACCACGCTACACAGAGCCATGGTGCCATAAGGCAGTGTGGGCGCCTTTTGGCCGGTATTGGGGCGGGGAGGGGCAGTGTGGATGCCTTTAGGACGCATCAGTGCATTCCTATGCACCTACGCACGGACGTGGACGTCCTCCCTCCTGTCTCCTCTATCTGCAATTGCAATGCAGACTTTTGGACTTTCTGAAAAAGCAAGGTGGTGTAGCACTTTTGCAATGCAACAACAGTGCATTTTGCAATGGAGCAAAGGAGACAATAACGGGGCGTCGTAACATTGAAGCTTGTGCAGCGATTTCACCGATTCCAAAGGAATCGGCACTGCTAAAAAAATTCCAGGAAGTGCACACCGGTCCAATCTGTGCCAAAGGACAGAAATTTCGAATGAAAGGCAACAAATTCAAATGAAGTGCTTTTTGAAACGAGCTTGTTTTACGACCGACTGAGGCTGGGCAGCAGGATTGCTCCCAGACCACATTCAGCAATCTGTTGGCCACCACTCTATCACTCAGCAGTCCTCGACATTATTCCCCAACCCTCCACTGTGTTTGTCTGATGTTTGCACTGCTACGCGTGCAGCCATATGTGGAAGTATAAACAGCGTTCACCTTCCACTCATGCTGAACCGTGTTGATATAGTCAACGACTTGCTCGTAGGTTTGGAGCAGGCAGTCCTGTCGGCTCTCGTAGTAGCGGGTGACTTCTGAATGCCGCGACAAGAAGCCGTGGCTTGATTATTTAGCGATATCGATCGCCTCTTACCCATTCCTATGATGAGCAGTGCCAGGAGAATCAGCAGTCCCAACAGGATCAGCACTGTTTTGTTGCTTTGCACATAGGACACGGCCTTTTCCTTCTTAGTGAGCGGCTGTCTGAGCCGCTCCTTCTCCATTCTTGAATCTCGATCGCTTTCAAGCGCGATCGCCAAGAAATTCACAAAGGCGCACTCGGACGCCACAACGCAGCGGCCTACACAACTGCTGCGTTGTGCGCGAGTGGGCGCGGCAAGATGTGTCTTTATTCGTGGCGTAGGCACTATCGCCCCTAAATGTACTAGTTCGTTGTAATGCCACAGAGGACGAGACTGGCATGCGCAAGAGCAGTGTACAACGCTCAACGCTCTGCGCTTCTTCTGGTGCAGCGCAATTTGCATGGTGCCCTCTGTGCACATGCTTCTGTTATGAAAGCAGTTTCAAAAGCAGATGCATAGCTTTATTCTTTTGATTGGGAGGGCGCGTACTCCATAGATAGCTATCGCTATCAGCACAGCACTGAGAGAGCCAAACTCTCTGCTCCTCCGATGAATAAATGAATGACACAAACCCAAACACGGTCTACTACGTGGAACCATATGCGCTCATGTCAAACCCAAACGCTTTACACTCAATCGGAACTGACGACCGCGCACGCACGCACGCACGCACGCACGCACGCACGCACGCACGCACGCACGCACGCACGCACGCACGCACGCACGCACGCACGCACGCACGCACGCACGCAAGCACTCATTACGTACCATACATGTACCACTGGGGTGGGGGTTGGGGGGGGGGTACCACCCACCCACTCCGAAGTTTACCCCTCCCCAGCCCCCACCCAACCCTCCCCCCAGAATTTTTCTGAAGTTTTCCAACTTGTCTACAATTATAAAAAGCAGTGTATTTTTCATCTTTTTCAGTGTTTTTTTACCCTAAAACAGCTAAATAACGGTATTTATAGCCCATTTTAACCCATTTTTGACCAAAAAGTGCTTCTTTTTGACACTATTTAAGTACACTTTTTAACCCTTTGACACCCCCTCCCCCTTCAAATCTGCTTACCCCCACCCCCCCCCCCCGGAATTCTCTCCGACCCTCCCCCCCCACTTCAGAAACCCGTATGTTACGTACCACCACATCATTATTGCGTTTATGTTCCATGTTCATTAAAGAATGGCACGATAAAATAGTGGGATCAAGGATTTCTTTTGCATCCAAGACGCCAAGTCTTTTTCTGCTCCTCACACGCAACAGAACGTCTGATCAATGACAAAAAAAAATTTTATGGCAACATGTATGGGACTATCTCCCTGTGCGTGCGTGCGTGCGTGCAACACCATAGAACAAACACCTACTGCAATGCTTTCACATAAAAATCTGCGGTATATATGAAGGTTCTACTTTGCAAAGGGCCACTTTTGGAGGGAGAACTATCGTAGGAAGAGTATTCAATATTGAAGAATTTTTCGGTACCATTTCAATCGTCGAATCTAGGAAGGCCGCCAACGAGAAACTTGAAAGCGTACGTGTCATCTTGCCAATATGGTTCTTGCCAAAATCTCATTGTGCCTGGAGAGAAAAGCAGTGTGAACAACCCAATCTTCCCACAAAAAAATATATGGTAATGCACTATGTTCTGCTTTAAACTTGCGCCACTTGCGCTTGGCATACGGTACGCAGAAGTTTGAATTCGAACCATTCTCGCCCCAGTTGTTGTTCCATTCGCTGACGGCAATCCAATATGGCCTCTTTAGTACGGGATCCGTGCCCCATCCGATCAACTTGAGACCGTGAGTGCCGGTTCTTTGGCCCCAGGTGTGATGGTAAATCCCTGCAAGAACCGGCGCGGCACATGTGCACTCAAGAATTCTTGCATGCTTGCGCGCACGTGTGTGATGCATTCGTGCTCATTTAGTGGGTCTAATTAATTTAATTCCCCCGACCTCCAGGATTTTTGAAAAGTTTTTTTTGTTCCAGAGCGTTGGCACACGTGTGCATAGGTTGTGTTCTCAAAGCATTTTTTTTTAATATTGCAGGCTTGCAGATGTCTTGTTGCATTGCTTCTCTTCGTTTGGTACCTACATCATGTTGCAGTTTATATTTTTATAGGCGTTCACGCACCCGAGTCGTAGAACCAGAAGTCGTGAAATACTTCGTAAAACAGCATTAGTGGACCGTTTGTCATAAGTTCCTTCTTCACCGTGGTAATGTCCCAAGCCATGGAGTAGTAATCTCCGCCTGGACCGCAACAATATAACTGATACTAACAATTGTTTGTTGACACTGCTATGCAGCACTATAGGTTATGCGAATCACTGAAGGAGCAAAGAGTTAAAAAATAAATACTGCTAGTGCGTACACAGCAGGAATCTGGAGTCCAAGAGTGGTTCTTGAAATAATCCCAAGGGAATTTGGAGCGAAACCTCGTTTACACAATCCAGTTAATACATGACATTTGCATGTATAGGTGCATAGTTTCAGTGGCAGATTGACTGCCTATTGTGGTGGCGCGGAGTGCGCCAAACCGAATTCCAAATCCTAGCTGTACCTAATTCGACTTTCCAATCTTGCCTCACCATAATATTTGGCCTCCTTCCAGGGCTGGCCATTGAGACACTTGCGCTCGCAGATGGCTTTACTCTTGGTCTGACCCAGGTCCTCACAGTTCGGTCTGGACCTGAGCTCCGGCTTGGTGACGTGGTGGTCGCACGCATAGACGGGTGGGTGCGGGAAGGGCATGCAGTCTGTGGAGACGATGCCCTCCTCCTTCCAGTACCGCAGCATCTGCTCAGACGTCTGGCCCCCACCGCAGCTGAAGAGAGTAAGTGGCCTTGCCTTCACATGGCCACATGGCCTTGCCTTCAAAAAGATCTGTTCACATGGTGTTACAGGTGCGGACATGAACCAAATGGCTTTCCCTACGAGCTACTTCCCTGGAGCCGCCTTGGTGGCAGGGAAAGGGGGATGGAAATCCTTACGCGTCGTTGACGTCGTGCACGCAGTAGGGGCAGCACATCATGATGTCGTTGGCCGAGAGGTAGGGCTGGTGCTTGCCTCCCGAGTGGATGCAGACGCGATCTGTCAGCGTCTGCGCCATCGCGGTCGAGTAGCAAGAGCCGCAGTTGCCCTGGTCAGGTGCGAAGCCGATGTACTTGCAATGGGGCCACCTGGAAATGGTAAAAGAAAGCTGTGTGGAGCTCTGTAGAACTGGGCCACAAAACAACAAAAACAAAGTTTCATGTTTATTTTCTGTTTCTCCGTGTGTGTCTCTCTATTTCTATTTCCGGATTGGAAGGAGAAGCAGAGGCATTTGTGCAGTGGGGCACTAATTAGGAATTCGTGGGATGCCTACAACGGGCACTTTGGCGTGCACATCTTTCTTGAGAAGGGAGCATGTTCGTCCTCTGAGCCGCGCCAACAGACAGACCTCTCTCTGGCGTCAAAGCTCTCGGGAACTTCGAAGTCCGGTATCTCATAGTCTTGGTTGTACTTGATGCGAGGTCTGGTGTCGTTCCACCATTTATTAGGTGCGGACCCGACCAGGGTTGGCACTTTGGACTTCCAGTGAAGGAAATCTTCCACTTGACTGTGTGGCAAGATTTCGCCACCAGGCCACACGGCCTGCAAACGCAACATCTATTGACAGCAGATCACTCTGGCAAGTGACATTGACTGTGCAGTAGGTCGAGGAGAGGTGGGTATGTGCCACAAAAGTTTTTATGAGAAAGGGAATAGGAAAAATAGAAAACAAAAACAAATGCTTGCCCAACTATCCGTTTTTACGGCCAACTGAGTTTGGGCAGCAGGATCGCTCCCAGACATTCAGGGATGGGCAACTGTTGGCCACCACTCTTCCCAGGAGTCACTCTTCCCAGGAGTTTCCAGGAGCCGCAGGAGTCACTCCTCCCAATCGATCGCTCCCTCCCTCTCTGCTGTGTTTGCCCTGCTACGTGTGCTGCCGAATGTGGAAGTCTTAAAGTACAGCGTTCACCTTCCACTCGTGTTGTACCGTGTTGATATAGTCGATGACTTGCTCGTAAGTTTGGAGCAGGCGGTCCTGTCGGCTCTCGTAGTAGCGGGTGACTTCTGAATAGCGCGACAAGAAGACGTGGCTTGACTGTGCAGTTGTTTGAGGGGAGGTGGGTATGTAGCGAGAAAGCCTTATGAAAAAGGGAATAGAAAAATAGAAGTTAAAAATCTCTGAGTGCCAAGAAAACAAATTGCTAGCGTGATTATTTAGCGATATCGATCGCTTCTTACCCATTCCTATTATGAGCAGGGCGAGTAGAATCAGCAGTCCCAGCAGGATCAGCACCATTTTGTTGCTTTGCACATAAGACACGGCCTTTTCCTTCTTGGTTAGCGGCTGTCTGAGCCGCTCTTTCTCCATTCTTGAATCTTGATCGCTTTCAAGCGCCAATCGCAAAGAAATTCACAAAGGCAAACTCGGAGACTACAACGCAGCGGCCTGCACAACTGCTGTGTTGCGGTGCGTGCGCGTGCGCGTCGGAAGAAGTGTCTTTCTTCGTGGTGTAGGCACTGCGCTCCTAAATGTACTAGTTCGTTGTAATGCCATGGACGGAGAGACTGACAGGCGCAGGACTGGTGTACAACGCTCCGTGCTTTTTCAAATGCAGTGCAATTTGCATGGTGCCCTCTGTGCACATACACTGTGCACATACCGTACATCCTCCAATAGTGCCCCTGGGGCACTATTATTTCAACCTCTCCTTACCCGGGGGCACTATTGGAGGGGGGCTTCTATACTTTCAAGCTAAAAATTTTAAATGGTAATGCTAATTTCGCTGTTAAAACTGCCGATTTTTTAGTGATTTTGATCGCTTTTGCCACAATTAGTGGTTGATTTACCGTTAATAGTTGCTGAAAATGAATGGCCCAAATCGCCATTCGCGACATCAAGGCAAAACATTTGATATGCAATTCATGCCTACGCCATTCGCAAGTTACAATGTACTTCAACTACAATATGCATTTGAATATTTATACGCAAACACACGCACGCACACGACTCGTGACATTGAGGCAATTTCACTTTTTGAAACTAGGAATTCCGCCCACGAGAAAGTCGAACGTGTGCATGTCATCTTGCCAAAACTGGTCTTGCCGAATTCTCACTGTGCCTGGAAAAAGGCAGCATAATGTGTTTGGTTTTGCAGGTCAGCTGTGTAATGGTAGAATCACCCTTGGCCTTATGGGGTTTGGGAGGGGGGTGGAGTTCAGAGAGAGGACAATTTTCTTTGTACTGGTCAGTTACTAAAAAAACACATTTGGCGGTTTTTTTTCGGGATAGTGGCGTCGGCGGCAGGACATGAGTAGGTAGGGGATGGCGGGTTGTGTTTGTCATGCGGAACGGAACACCCCCCCCCCCCTACTAAAAATATATCGCAGTATGTTCTGCTTTTTTGTTTTGCATACGGTATGCAGAAGTTCGAATTCGAACCATTCTCGCCCCAATTGTTGTTCCACTCGCTGACAGCGATCCAATAGGGCATTTTCAGTACTGCATCCGTGCCCCAGCCGATCAACTTGACACTGTGAGTGCCGGTTCTTGCGCCCCAGGTGTGATGGTAAATCCCTACAAGAACCGGTGCTGCAAATGTACACTCAAGAATTCCTGCGTGTTTGCACGTGGGTTTGATGCATCGGTGGCGGGGGGGTGGGGTTTAATTTATTCAAATCTCCAAAACACAGGAATTTTAAAGTCTCGACCTGTCTAAAATGATAAAAGTGAGTAAATGTCGTTGCCCTTTTAGTACTTTTCAGTGTTATATGAGCACAAAACAGCTGAATAACAGAACCTATTTGGACCCTAGTGTTTTACCCACTGACCAAAAGAATATAATTTTAGACCTTATTTTTTTTAAAAAAAAAAACAAACTTTTGCTTATGATACCACCCCCCCCCCCCCCCTACTCGGCCAGCAAAAAAGAATATATGAAAATTGTGTGCAATTGTTGTTTAAATGCGATTTGCACATATGTTCATGCGTGCGTGCATGCGTTTATACGTATGTTCATCCATTAAGTGCACCAGAATCGTAGAACCAGAAATCGTGAAAGACTTCCATGGAGAACTTGAGCGGACCATTTGTCATGAGTTCCTTCTTCACTGTGGTAATGTCCCACGACAGTGAGTAGTAATCTCCACCTAAACCACGTGCTCGTTTATAAATGCTTGCACCCCAGTCCCATCCTTCTGAATGCTTGCACCCACGGATTTTTCCATAATGGCGCCCATTTGCACCCCTTCATCTCTTTTTGGTGACTGGGAGCACCTGCATTGTCAAAGAAAGAAAGAAGGCAGCTCTACTGAATCTGTCTACCACCTAAAACTCTGTAAGGGGCATGCCAGCCTTACACATATTTGTGCATAAAACTGCACATGTGGGATCAATGTGTTAGTGGGATGTGTGGGTGGAGTGCTAAAGGCTTCCCCATCGTACCGTAATACTTGGCTTCTTTCCAGGGCTGGCCATTGATACACTTTCGCTCGCAGATGGGTTTGCTCTTGGTCTGACCCAGGTCCTCGCAGTTGGGTCTGGACCTGAGCTCCGGCTTGGTGACGTGGTGGTCGCACGCATAGACGGGTGGGTGCGGGAAGGGCATGCAGTCCGTGGAGACGATGCCCTCCTCCTTCCAGTACCGCAGCATCTGTTCGGGCGACTGGCCCCCATCGCAGCTGAAGATGGCGGCTTTGTGGGAGGAAAACCCAATGTGAAAGTGGCTTGAGAACACGAATGATTAATACGAAAAGTACAGAACTGAGAGAGTTGAATCGGCTCAGCTCAGCTCAATTGAAATTAGTCCTCTGTATCAGGGTGTACGCGTCAGCGTACAACCCTAATATGTGACGACTTCTCAATGCGGTTTTTTGAAATTTCGATCCCCTATAACTTTTGATTGCCTGAACGGATTTCGACGCGTTATGGCGCAAATGAACCGCCTTCTTCTGGGGCATCGAACGCGCCATAACGCGTTTCCTTGTTTTACTGTAAGGGGTCAATAGTTCCAAAAATGTTCCAATTTTGTGGCTTTTTTTTTTTTCGTGTTCTACTCCCAGTTTTTGGAGCACTGCTCGCGAACGCCGAAAGCAATCAGGATGAAACTTTGCACGTATGGGGACCCACGGCAACAATTTGTGGTGCCAAAAGATTCTTGTCTAGACTTTGTATATCCAGAGATATTGCCGATTTTATGCTTTTTTGAAGGACCCGAAAAGTTTGTGCCCTATAGGCGCTCCAACCGTTCGTCGCAGAGCTTCGCTATAAAGGGGAAAGTTGATGGCCAGGACCTAACTTAGAAAAGTTTCAACAATTGGACCGCATTGGACGCACCAAAATACATCTCCCCATTATACCAATGACATTAAAAGGTGATATTTCGGTGTGGTTAGCTCGGATCGCTTTGAGGTCAATAATAAAGTTGATCACCAATTGGTGTGGAACATTTCATTCCTTAGTGCCAATGCGCTACGATGCACCAAAATATTTTCACTTCCAGGAAAATCGCTATATGTCGATGTGATGTGGGTACGTTGGATCACTTCGGCTAAAACACAAAAGTTGACCGCCTGCACGTGTACATCATTTTGATTCTTTACATCCCTATGCTCCGACGAACCAATATGGCTCTGCAGATGTGCACGCACGCACGCACACCTTCAAATGGGCTGCATCACAAACAACTCGATGTGGGATCATTTCGGTTAAAACACAAAAGTTGACCGCCTAGTCATAGCGATCATTTTCATACTTTACATCACTATGCTAAAACGCAGCAATATAGCACAACTGCAAACGCAGGCACGCACGCACGCACGCACATAATGTACCCCCTATGGCGCAGCACTATAGCAAAACTGCACGCACACCCACGCTCACACGCTTCGATCGCGCCATCGTGCGCGCATGTCTGTCAGACCGGTTGCAAGTAACGCGCGGCACACTTCTTTGTCCGGGTGTACACTGTATCAGAGCGGATTTTGGATTAAGGAAAAATTTGCAGGTGGCTGCAAAAAAAGGTGAATATGTGACGCTCTTTTGTTGGAGCCCAGTTTGAAAAAGAGGGGTATCAATTAAGGCATGCCTCATTTATGTATAGGCACTTACGCTTTGCAGCTGATCAACTTCAGTTTGAACAAACCGTGTATAAAAACCAAACCAAACGCTGCAACACGTCACATATTCGGCATTTTTTTGTGTTCGCGTGCATAGAAAGGAGCAGTGGAAATCATAGGACCTAACTGGACTGGAACACCCCGCATTCACATATGTCACATGACTGAATGCCACATGGTTGCGAGACAGGCAGGAGGGACCCCAGGATCTTGCGCAAGGACCACTATGAAGACATACGCACGCACTCACGCACGCACGTACGCACGCGAGCACGTTGTATAGGAGCAGTGCGTTATTGGGTGAAATGCCAAAAAGGGGAATGACGAATGGAGCCAGTACCGTATGTATACCTACACATCACTAACTGAACTGTAGTGGCAATCCACGTCTCACAAATGTTAGCAAGGTGCGATTATTATTTAGGTAGGAACTTTGGCTGTGCCAGGTTGATGTAATGACCAGAGGTAGATGAGATGTGAAAGGATTGCCATTGCGTTCTGGGTGAGTGAGCTCACACAAAAAAATGCCGAATATGTGACGTGTTGCAGCATTTGGTTTGGTTTTTATACACGGTTTGTTCAAACTGAAGTTGATCAGCTGCAAAGCGTAAGTGCCTATACATAAATGAGGCATGCCTTAATTGATACCCCTCTTTTTCAAACTGGGCTCCAACAAAAGAGCGTCACATATTCACCTTTTTTTGCAGCCACCTGCAAATTTTTCCTTAATACAGTGTTTTTTCGTAAGACAAACATCGATGCATAAAACCTATACAGGCACCCGCACGCACGCAGGCACGCACGCACACATGCATGCACATACGCACGCACGCATGACGTATGTACCGTGTATGACATATGTCGCGTGTTTGGTAGAACTAGAATCCCTCGAGTGCAGTAGGAGACAGTGACACTCATCGTATAGAATGTGAGCATGTGGATTGAAAATAGGTACGCATGTATTTTTCGTTGACCAAAGTTGTGCACAACTGATTGTCATGCAAATGATACAAAGCAGGATGACGTATCAGCAAATAGCACGGCATGCAGAGAAACTACAAACAGAAGCCACTGCGGATAATATTTTTGGGTAATGTGTATGTATGTGCCTGCCGTAGGTACATAGGTACGCATGAATGTGGCGTGCTACGGACGTGCATTTCACGAAATGATGCGAGGTGGAGTACTATGGCCAGTCCAGCAGAAGAAGAGAGAGAATGTGCACTGCAACCTAATGGTTTAGCTATTCAGATGACTGTAGGAGAAGCAGTGCCATGCCTGGAAGTCCGGCAGGGAACGCCCTGCTTGGGCCGACTGTGGAGTCGTCGACGTTCACCCACTTGGACTTGCCCAAGTAGGACCGTCCTGCTGGGCACCCAGGCCGTGTACGTGTAGTGGCCGCTAAAAGGGCTGTCTCCCCTGTGCTCAACAATAGGCGCCTTTTGGCAATATGGCTCCCTTTTTCCGAAAGTGAAAATATTTTTGGTGCATCAGAGCGTCTTGACTCTAAGGAATGTAATCTTGTACATCAAAAGGAGATCATCTTTATTATTGATGTCAAGCCTCTTCGACCTAACCACACCAAAATATCGCCATTTCCCCGTTAAGGTATAACAGGGAAAACATTTTGGTGCGTCCAATATTGTCCAACTGCTGCAGCTAGTCAACATCTGTTTGGGCAATCAACTTTCACATTATAGCAAAGCTCTGTCATGCACTGTTTAAGAGCCTATAGAGCATCGGAACTTGTGGTTGTAATTCTTGGTTGCTATGATCTCATGCTGGTAAATTATGTGTGTGTGTGCGTGCGTGCATGCGTGCGCGTGCAGTTGTGCTATATTGCTGCATCGTAGCATAGTGATGTAAAGAATCAAAATGATCGCAATAACTAGGCGGTCAACTTTTGTGTTTTAGCCGAAGTGATGCGACGTACTCACATCAAGTTTCTTGCGAAGCAGCCCATTTGACGGTGTGCGTGCGTGCGTGCACTTCTGCCGTGCCATATTGGTTAGTTGGAGCATAGTGGTGTAAAGAATCAAAATGATCTACGCGTGCAGGCGGTCAACTTTCGCGTTTTAGCCGAAGTGATCGGACCTACCCACATCGAGAAATAGCGATTTTTCCAGAAGTGAAAATATTTTGGTGCGTCGGAGCGCGTTGACTTCAAGGAATGAAATGTTCTACATCGAAGGGCGATCAACTTTATTATTGATGTTTAGGCCATTCGACCTAACCACACCAAAATATTGCCAATTTCCATTATCAGTATAATGGTGGGAGGTATTTTGGTGCGTCCAATTTGGTTCAAATGTTGATAGTGGTCTAGATCATGTCTGGGCAAGCAACTTTCCCCATTATAGCGAAGCTCTGCGATGCACCGTTAAAGAGCCTATAGGGTACGGAACTTTTGGCTGAAATTTTTGATCACTAATATCTCATTATCAGTGATCAAGATTTGGGTTCAGTGGCTTGGCATAGACTTCCCATAAGAAACTGTTCAAGGAAATCAAAAAAAAATTGGGGGTTAATTGGGCACTTTTCGAGATTTACTCTTGGTGGAAACCACCCCAAAAAACGACTATGTCCGAAAAAACGCATAAAATCGGCGATATCTCAAGTTTGGTAGGACGCAGAGACGATTCCTTTGGTATGCAAAATTGCCATCATGGGTCGGCTACACACGCCGAGTTTCATCACAATTGCCCATGGTACTCGCGAGTGGTGCTCCAAAAACTGGGTGGAGAACAAGAAAAAAAAAAAGACACTATTCCAAAACCTTTTTGGGCGTTTCCCCTTAACGCGCAATAGTATTGAAACGCGCTGTGGCGCGTACGGTCTCCCGATGAGTGCGCTTCTTTTGAGCCATAACGCGCCGAAATCGGTTCAGGCAATCAAAAGTTATAGGCGATCGAAAATCCGAATTCTCGCGCGCGCAAGTCGTCACATATTAGGGTTGTACGCTGACGCGTACACCCTGATTAGGGTTGTACGCTGACGCGTACACCCTGATTTTTTGATCGCCTATAACTTTTGATTATCTGAACCGATTTTGGCGCGTTTCTATACAATGCGTGTCTCCTACTGCGATTGAGGGATTCCACGCTACATTTGCTTTTTTTTTGGTACGCTGGGGCATGTGTGCATTCTGGTCTGCTGCTGAATGTCTGTATGTGCGTGCGTGCGAGCGTGCGTGCGTGCGTGCGTGCGTGCGTGCGTGCGAGCGAGCGTGCGTACGTGCGGGCGCGCACACGTGTGTGCATACATGCGTGCGAGCGTGCGTGCGTGCCTGCATAGGTTTTGCATATCAATGCTTGTCTTACGAAAAAAGACTGTATTAAGGAAAAATTTGCAGGTAGCTGCAAAAAAAGGTGAATATGTGACGCTATTTTGTTAAAGTCCAGTTTGAAAAAGAGGGGTATTAATCAAGGCACGCCTCAAGCCACTTACGCTTTGCAGCTGATCAACTTCAGTTTGAACAAACCGTGTATAAAAACTGAACCAAACCCAGCAACACGTCACATATTCGGCATTTTTTGTGCGAGTCTCTCTCTGACAATGCATTGCCATTGGTCATTACCATGGACCTGGCACGGCCAAACTTCCTGGATAAATAATCGGCACCGTGCTAACATTTGTGACATGTAGGTTGCCACTGCAGTTAGTGATGTGTAGGTAATGCATACATACTGTACTGGCTCCATTTGTCATTCCCCTTAAGCATTTCATCCCATGATGACCTACCACGTTTGCATAGTGCAATGCACCATTTTACATCTCGTGCGTGAGTGCGTGCGTGCGTGCTTGCGTGCGTGCGTGCGTGCAAGCCTGCGCGTGCATTGTGTTCCATGTGCAAGATCATGGGGTCCTTCCTGTCTGTCTCACAAGCAAGTGGCATTCTGTCATGCGGCATATGTGACTGCAGTGTGTGTAGGTCCTAATAATTGCCACTGCACCTTCGCATGCACGCGAACACAAAAAAATGCCAAATATGTGACGTGTTGCTGGGTTTGGTTCAGTTTTTATACACGGTTTGTTCAAACTGAAGTTGATCAGCTGCAAGCAAAGCGTAAGTGGCTTGAGGCGTGCCTTGATTAATACCCCTCTTTTTCAAACTGGACTTTAACAAAATAGCGTCACATATTCACCTTTTTTTGCAGCCACCTGCAAATTTTTCCTTAATTCTCTTTCGTCGTTGATTTTTTTTCAATCAGTCAGTTTGATATTTTTCCGTCGTTCAACTAAATTCCTTGTTCGAAATTGAAACCTTCTATGGTCCTGCAAGAGCACTGGGGACAAAGCACTCATGGTTTTCCAAAAGTATGACGTACTCCTCGTCATACTTTTGAATGGAACGGCTCTCTCAGTTGATGGAAAGAGGATGAAATCGTCAATCCTTACGCGTCGTTGGCATTGTGTATGCAGTAGGGGCAGCACATCATGATGTCGTTGGCCGAGAGGTAGGGCTGGTGCTTGCCTCCCGAGTGGATGCAGACGCGATCCGTCAGCGTCTGCGCCATCGCGCTCGAGTAGCAAGAGGCGCAGTTGCCCTGGTCGGGTGCGAAGCCGATGTACTTGCAATGGGGCCACCTGGAAATGGAAAAAGAAGCTGTGGAGACCTGTCTAGAAGCGGATCGCACAACAATCATAACATATAACAACTAGAGATGAGCATGGGCCGGGCCGGAATTCTAGGCCCGTTTTGCGGGCCGGGCCTGGCCTGCGTTTTGAGGGTGCGGGCCGGGCCGGGCCGGGCCGGACGTTCTTGGCTGGCCAACGTAGATAGCTAGGGTACCTACTGTATGTAATGCATTGTACCGTGCCCGCCGCAAAAGCCCTATCGATGGCGGTCAACCGCGTTTACGCGTTCAGGGGCGGTTGTACACACAAAAGATAGGCGTGGCAGCGGGCGCGTTCGTCGCTCGCTGACTGGGAGGGAGGCTCCCTCCCAAGGGGGGAGAGGACGCCGCCGGCCAGCGCGCGCTCCCTACAGCGTGTGCACGCTATACGGCTATAGGCGTTTAACACAGTGCTACAGCGTGGGGCGCATCCGTCCCTCCACCCCTCCTGCCGTCTGCCGGCCCTGCGGAGGCCGGGTAACGACCCGCGTGTCACTTGGCTCTTTCCGCCATTTTGTGCGCGGCGCCATCTTGTCCGAGAATGATAGTGCCGTCCGCCTGCGTGTGCGGTGGTGTTCTGCGATTTCTGGCGGAATTTCCTTCTTTCTCGGCCGCTTTCGTGTCGATGCGCGTTTCTTTCTCCGACTCTTTGGCGCTAAAAGTTGTTTCTTTGAGGATTTCTCGAAATGCCCATGGGCGTCAACTTCTCGGCCTTTGTTCGTCAGGCGAATCGTGCAGTTGAAGAAGCGGCGTCTGTCGGTAGCGGCGGTGTCGCTTGGTGCGAAGGGCTCCGAAGTGGGCGTGGACGGCGTCAGGCACTTCTGGATCCGCTACCTGGAGCGCGGCCACGTCAACGACGTGCCGCACCCGGCCGCGTGGACCGCCTGCTCCAGCAGCAGCCCCGTCTGCCGCGGCTCATTCACCAGTACATGCTGGACGACTACGAGCTCGTCGCCAACCAGATCCAGGCAAAGCTTCTCGGCGACCACGGTAGCGTTTCCACTTCACCCGTCCCATACCCTACCCTCCCTCGCTCAGGATTTTCACGGTGAAATTCCAGCCGATCCCCATGGGTGGTCAATTTAAAAATTAAGTTTTTTTTTTACGAAAATTTATTTTGACAAAGTTGACCCAGAAGTTGAGCTTTCTTGGCCTTCACTTTCCCTTTTATTGGTTCAAAAAGTTTCCGTATTTGGATTTTGGTGCAGTTTTCCATGTTGCTTGGCCCCCTCCAAATGTTCTTACCCAGGGTTTTTATCCAGGAGGATGGTTCTAACTAGACCCCGTCTTCTTGATCCCCTAAACCTCAAATTTAGGTATTGTGGTGAGCGAGAAAAATTCAAAATTGCCATCACCGCAGCCTGGGTTGTTTGCTGTCTGTTTTTGCGTGCGTGCGTGCGTGCGTGCGTGCGTGCGTGCGTGCGTGCGGCTGATTGAGGCGGTGTGTTGCAGGTGAAGGAGGTGAACAAGGTCAAGTGCGTCGCCTGGGTGCAACGCTACAGCGCCTACCACTTCCAGGACTGCTTGTTCTGCGACGACTACGAGACAACCGTGCTGCTTGAGAGCAACTGGCGCAAGTGCTTCACCTTCCGCAACGACAAGCTCATGACCATTCGTAACAAGGCCAAGCACCCCATCAAGGTTCGCAGCGTCCTGTCGAGTG